>SNVD02007275.1:0-27744 GCA_013180625.2 Boswellia sacra | reverse complement strand
TAGAACAAGCTCTCTAAATTTAATTCAATGCATGCATTACGATAAGAAAGATAGGTTGATCTAAGCAATAAACACACAAGCTCGGATTATTTAACTTAGGTGTATTCTCCAATTGCAATCTCTGATCACAATTTTGCTACTAAGGATTAGACATTCAAGACAATTACAGATCAAGATTTCTAGTCTAGCAATAGACAACAACCAGAATTATCATTCATGTGTTGCGCATTTGAACTACAAGACCAGCAATCCAATCATAAGCATATATCGATATAGGAAAAATACCAAGCAACTTAAATTAAGAGCAATTGGATAATAACTTCTTGCACAATCAAATTACAAAAACCATATCAGGGGCTTTGAAATCACCCTCAACCAATTCAGATTCAGTTACACATGTTTAAGAATGTGGTAAATAAAATACAACATGGAGACATTCCAGAAAATGAAAGGGAAGGGAAAAACTTAGCAAATTTGATGTAATTCTCTTTGAATTGTAGTTCTTCCTCTTTCCAAGCCTTCCTTTCTCCTTCAAGAACTCCAAGAGATGAAAGAATTCCAGAGCTGAAGCCTCCACCACGTTCTCCCCTCTTGAAGTTATGAAAATAAAACCCTAAAATGTGTTTAAATACTCTGCTACAGCTGAATGTACAGGGTCTCGCCTAGTCATAACATGCCTACAGTGTACTCTGCGGAATTATATTATCTATACATCCTCACACTGTTTGTGTTGAACTTTCTGCTGACACTGAATGGATTTATAAACCGTAAATTTCTCCAGAAAATAGACTTCGAGACCTTTCCAACGGTATATAATATGTCATCGGGTTCATTGTATATCAATACAATTAAATCCGAGAAGATGGTTGACTAGCAGAGGTGAAAATGAAGGGTTTTACTCCATTTTTGGGCAAGTTGCTCCAAAACTCCTACAAATATCAAAACCACACAAAAACATAAAAATACCAAGGAATATAGCAAAAAAACATGGACGAATTGATATAAAAGTAATATATAAATAGACACCTATCAATGTCTTCGGCCCCTCCCTTTTTTGCCATCCTTCGATGCAATCCCTCTAGACCTTTTGTTCCTTAGATCGCACATAACTTATTGGATTCAACTCCAATTTGTGATCCTTAAATTTCTATGAAAACTAGACATTCGTAGCTTCACAAAGGTATATGACTCATCATCAAATTCCTCCTGGATTAATTTCTGTGATTTTTCAAAGTCACATGTCAGTTTTTGAGGCTCTTCACCAACTCCTTCTCATCCTCCTCTTCTTGACTCTCAAGGGCATTTTGATCATTTTCTTTACTCGACCTTCATCTTCACTTCATCATCGAGCCTTAAAAATTTAGTGTCTACACATGGCATAATTAAATCACTACTAATTAAACTACTCTTAAACTAGCATGGCATAATTAAATTACTACTAATTAAATTACTCTTGAACTAAATATGGCATAATAATCTTCTAATTATACCTAAACATGGCAAATATTATACTAAAGATGAGGCCATAGAAAAGTTATCAAATTTTGAATTTAATTAAAAGCCGAATCTTGAACTAGCGCTGATGTCCCAATAATCCAAGGGTCACCAAGAACACCGAGAAAACAAGGAAAATACTTATAATAAAAGAGAAATTTTGGAAATATTCAAAATCTATCATAAATATGGATTTTTAGGTATTTTTGCACCCAAATCCAGACACCTTGAACTAGGAGTCGGGCGCCGTTTTATAGGCTCCCAATTCCCCAAAAATGGGCTCATTCCTGATGTGGGACTGTAGCTAGACAATATGCCTCCAATGGTAGAGGTGTATGCCTCTTGCTATGGGTGCTTGTAAGGTTTCTAGATTTTTCTAAGATGCAAGCCCTAACAGTGTGTGCCTTTAGGTCTAAAGGTGCTCGTGCACCGCCTGTAATGGCTAAGGGTGCTCACGCGCCACCCCTTGCTAGAGGCGTACGCCTCTACTGTTAGAGGCGTACGCCTCTACTGTTAGAGGCGCTAGCCCTTGATTATAGCCACTGACCTTCTTTCTTAGGTTTTCGCATTGATTTTCCATCCGGCATACACAATTCCTAGGGTCTAAACCATTTTCTCACTAGTATCGCACTGGTTCTGAGTTTCTACCCTATTTTGGTATTGATTCTCGATGTCCTTGCTAGTCTAGAAAGGACTTCTAATTATTTTCTCTAGTATCACTACTGGGCCTCTAAAACCATAAGCAAAATTCTAATGCATATAACTCTGCTAGCAACTAGAGTTCAAATTGAAGGGGAATGGGTATAAATGACTCCAATGCAACTGAAGGAATAGACAAAGAAGAAGAAAAGGAAGGAGGTAGATGAACAAGAGAAGAGGGGAAACGATGAAAAAGCACTTGACATGATTCTATTGGCAGCCAAGATGTTTAGTCAACACTTTGGTTGGGTTAAAGTCAAGCTAGGGAAATTGGAAACTTTGGGGAAATGAGCAAAGAAAGGATCATTTTTGCAACCAATATGGGTTAGTGACAGTAAGGAGAATGATGAAGGTAGAAAGGTGATAAGAATTTACGATGAAATATCCAAGGTAAAGACCCTTCATGACTTTTGGGATAACTTCAAGGATTGACTAAGAGTGGGCTATTCTATCCAAAAAGAAGAGCTGATGTGGGAAGTAGTAAGAAGAATTGTGAGCAGGCTTCCACCCCACTCCAAGTTATTGCAACCACAACACTGCGCTCAAAGCCCTTTCAGTACTTAGGGCCACCATAGAACGAGTCGCAAAGATAGGGTTTGAAGATTTCAAAGTCGCCACCTGGGCAACTAATCATGGAAAAAACATGAGTGATGGCAGCCAATCTCTTGCTTTTGAACCTAACTACCCATCATGCCTTTAGAGTCAAGTTCGAAAAGTTAGGTATAGATCTTCGATCTACCTAGTCTCCACTAGGGTCTATCTAGTTCAAAGTTTTAATCGATGAATTATCGTCTATCTTGATCCTAAATTCATTTTAAGCACATGATTGATTTTATCTTGTTTATTACATGTTGGATGGGACTATTTATAATAATTCATAGAAGGGAAGGAAAAAAAGAGTACAAAAATTATGCAAATATAGGGAAGGCGGGAGGTGGATTACAACCATACATCACAAGTAAGAACAATAGAGATAGTGTAAAACTCAAAAATGAATGAACACTTCTACTTTCTCCACTGAGCTCAATGGGCCCACCATTGGAAAAGGGATCTGCCACTAAGCATTGTGGCTCCATCTGTCTTCCAATCGCGCTTATGCTTACATCATCAACCTTCGTAAAAAAAAGGGATTTAACAATCGGCCAACCCCACCATACCACCCATGGTTTTCCCACCACCACTACAAACCTACCTAATTCAGTCAACACTTTAGGTCATCTCCTAAAATGGGTTCCTCACCATTAATGTGACTCTACCCGATTTAACCAAGATCATATTATCTTGACAGTATAGGAAGTAAAACAAATACAATGGTTAGAATGATAATAAAGTAAATATAAAAATAAATGGGAAAATACGAACATGAAGTGGTAAAATGCACACCACTCACGAGTCCAATGACAAGGTTCATCATGCAGTCCATGAGATTAGGACACTCATTTATGGACTAAAAAATGTCCTTTACATTTTAATGTACTAAAACTGAAACAAAAAACTATTCATGGATTGAATAGTGTCTACAATGGGAATTGGATAACCATTCATGTTTTAAATGATATCCTTGAAATAATAGCCAATAGGATGGCCATCCATGATACGGATGGTGATAAGTGTCTATTTATATATCATTTTCATATCAATTCGTCCATGTTTCTTTGCTATATTCCTTGGTATTTTTATGTTTTTTTGTGGTTTTGATGTTTGTAGGAGTTTTGGAGCAACTTGCACAAAAATGGAGTAAAACCCTTCATTTTCACCTCTGCTAGTCAACCACCTTCTCGGATTTAATTGTATTGATATACAATGAACCCGATGACATATCATATACCGTTGAAAAGCTCTCGAAGTCTACTGTTTGGAGAAAATTACGGTTTATGAATCCATTCAGTGTACCGAAAGTTGTAATCAAAACAGTGTGAGAAGTGTAGAAATGTAATTCCACACATCACTGTAGCATGTATAATACGGGACACTGTAGCACGTTACTGTAGCAGAGTATTTAAACACATTTTAGGGTTTTATTTTCATAACTTGAAGAGGGGAGAACGTGGTGGAGGCTGCAGCTCTGGAATTCTTTCATCTCTTGGAGTTCTTGAAGGAGAAAGGAAGCTTGGAAAGAGGAAGAACTACAATCCAAAGAGAATTACATCAAATTTGCTAAGTTTTTCCCTTCCCTTTCATTTTCTGGAATGTCTCCATGTTGTATTGTATTTACCACGTTCTTAAACATGTGTAACTGAATCTGAATTGGTTGAGGGTGATTTCAAAGCCCCTGATATGGTTTTTGTAAGTTGATTGTGTAAGGAATTGTTATCCAATTCTCTAATTGAAGTTGCTTGTATTCTCCCATATTTAATGCTTATGATTGCTTGCTGATTGTATTTGAGTGGCCAACTGAATATAATCTGGTTGTGATTTATTGCTAGACTAGAAATCTTGATCCGTAATTGTCTTGAATTTCTAATCATTAGTAGCAAAATTGTGATCAGAGATTGCAATTGGAGAATATAACCTAAGTTAAATAATCCGAGCTTGTGTGTTTATTGCTTAGATCAACCTGTCTTTCTTTTCATAATGCATCCATTGAATTAAATTTAGAAGCTTGTTCTAGGTTGTTTAATGGATAGAGATTAAATAAAGAGCCTGTTTTGTTTAACAACAAAGTAAGGAAAGATTGGGATAACAGAGCTTGTTGTTATCTACGGTTGATAATTTCAATGGTGTAATTGGATGACAATTCTACAATTAATTCGCAAATCCATATCTTGTGGTAGAGAAGGATCCCTTAACCAGGTTTCTCTCATTGATTTTTCAATCTGTTTAAATTTGCATTATGTTATTCTTTACTTGCATTAATATTTCATCTAGTTAATCAATCAACAAAACCCCCCTCATTTAGTTTATTGTTGCTTTCGAATAACAAATTCAATTAGAATCAATCCTCGTGGGAACGATATCTTACTCATCACTTTATTACTTGTGCGACTAGTATACTTGCTAGTTTCGAACGCATCAATTTTTTGGCGCCGTTGCCGGGGATTGATTTTCTAATCGATTTGTTATTTTGTTTTCATTGTTGATTCATATTTTTGTTTGTTTTTCTTTTTTGATTGTTTGTGTTTAGGCAACATGGCAGTAAACTTCCATCAATTCAGTGGCAGATTTGAGCCACAACTACCATGGAGAGTAAATGAGGTAAGCACTCCGAACATTGAACAAACAACTTTCTGAAGCTAACTTTCCTTGGAAAAAATGGCTGTAAGGAGGATATGCAGAAATCTTATGCATGTGGGGTATATTCTACCATGGAGCATCCAATGGACATGTATCCAACTTTACAAGGAGAAGATATGGAACGAGCCAATGCCATAGGTGGATTTTCAGGACAACCAAGGAATGGTATGATCCCTTTTCTCTGAATACTTACAATGCCGGACTGGGGAGACACCCTAATTTAATACTGGAATCATCAAACCAATCACCCAAATGCCACACCAAATCGCCACAGGTTTTTAATCAAACTTAGAGTTGCAGCAACCATTTCAAATGCAACCACCACCAATGCCACAACCAGCACCACAACCAGCTCCAGAAAACTCAGGTATGTCACTCCAGGATATTGTTAATGCAATTGCCACTAACACAATGCAATTCCAGCAGGAAACTGGGGAAAGTATCCAAAACCTGGCAAATCAAATGGGACAATTGGCCACTAGCATGAGCAAATTCGAGGGCCAAGGCTCAGAAGAATAATCTTGTCAAACGATGATCAATCCAAGAGAGAATTCTTGTGCGATAACTTTGCAAAATGAAGAGCAATTAGATTCTGTCCTGCAAAGAAATCAACAAACTGATATGAAGGAGATGACACCACTTCCACATGAACAAAACACTGACTTCTCAGGTAAATCCTATAACTCCCATTCCTTCATATGTTTCTCCTCCACTTTTTCCTAGTAGATTTGCAAAATCGAAGGAGGAACAAGAACAAGAAATCCTGGAAACTTCTCACAAAATCGAGGTAAATATACCACTTCTGGATGCTATCGAGCAAGTACCTCATTATACAAAAGGTCTCAAGGAGTTATGCACCAGCAAAAGAAAGTTAAAAAGAAATGAGAAAGTAAGTGTGGGGGAAGATGTTTCAGCTGTATTGCAAAGGAAAATTCTTCCAAAGTGCAAAGATCCAGGTACGTTCACCATGCCATGCACCATTGCTAAAACCAAGTTTGAAAGAGTTATGTTAGATTTAGAAGCATCTATTAACATCATACCATATTCTATTTATGCTTCTTTAAATCTTGGACCTTTTGCGGAAATTGGTATTACCATTCAAATTGCTGATCGTTTTAATGCATATACCAAAAGAGTTGTGGAAGATGTGCTTGTGCAGGTGAATCAATTGCTTTTCTCAGTAGATTTTTATGTTCTTGAAATAGAGGATGAGACATCTCCTAATTCAACACCTATTTTTATAGGGAGACCATTCTCGAAAACTGCTAGAACCAATATTGATGTTCATGATGGCACTCTCACCATAGTGTTTGATGGCAAGGTGATCCGTTTCAATATTTTTGAGGCAATGAGGTACCTTAGTGACTTATATTCTGTTTTTGTAGTTGACGTTACTGATTCTCTGCCACAACAATGTTTTGAGTTAACTTGCAAGAATGGATTGGATGTAGCTATTAGTGAGCACATAGGGACAGAAAATTCTAAGGAATCAAGAAATTTGATACAAGTGTCTAAAGAAGTGAAGGAAGTTTGTGACAAGCTTAGATGAGACCATCGCAAGTATAACCACAAATAGGTATGATGTTTCGTACATTCAATTTCCTTTATCTAATGAGAAAATTTTTCCTTCTGTGATGACAGCCCCTGCCTTGGAGCTTAAGCTTCTTCCAGATCATTTGAGGCATGGATTCTTGAGTGAGAATGATCCTTTGGCAATTATAATAGAAATGAGCCTTGCACGAATACAAGAAGAGAAACTCGTCCGAATACTTACAGACCACAAAACAGCTATTAGGTGGACGATTGCTAACATCCAAGGCCCAGCCATATGCATGCACCAAATCTTGTTGGAAAAAGGATCCAAGCCCACTAGAGAAGCACAACAGAGATTGGACCCTGCCATGATGGAACCAACGTCGGGCTGAGGACGTTAAACCAAGCGCTTATTGGGAGGCAACCCAATATTTTTGAAAAATAAATAAATAAAGAAAAGAAAAATAAAATAAGGTAATAATGATCAATTTTTGTGTCTCGAGGAGATTCCTTTCGTAGACCATCAAATTGACCAGGTTTTATCTCTCTTTGCCATCTGTCTTATTTGTTTTTATATTTTTTTTACTTGTTTTTACTTTTGTTTGCTATCGTGTTGTTATCTCTTTTATGTGTCTTTAGTTTCGTTTCTGCTCTTTTCTTTCCCTTTGTTTTGTTTAATTTGATTATTCCGTACTTCGAACTCATTTGTGCAACAGCTTGAGGAAGCATTCAAACGGGAGTTGAAGCCATTGCCCGAAGGTTTGAAACGTGCATATCTGGGAGAAGAACAAATTCAATCGCTTTATCGGTAATATCTCTCCTTTTCTCCTCTTCAATGGATGCTGATATCTTTCTATCGAATCTTTGTAAATATTTCCCCATCACTTCCTCAAAATGCTGTGTTTAAAATTTATAAAGTACGGATGACTAGACTTTGGGCATTGATGCTCCTAAATGTGCATGCGGATATCGATGGCTTATCGAAGCCAAGGTAAGATTGTCCGGTGAGCCTGATATTAATGTAGCAAAATACATGTCTGGTCTAGGGAAAAGCTACTACGCCAAAAGGCGAAGAGCGAAAAGGTTACAAGTATGTTATAAATGTGCTAGATGGAATTGTAACCAGACTTGTCGTTCATTAGGTTTTGTGTCCAGGAATAGAAAAGATAAACTTTCATTTATTAAGAATGGTTTGAGTAATGAGTCGCTGGATAATGTTTTGTTAACTCTCGAGTCACATTCTTGGGACTTGTTCAGCGTGAATTGCTTAATCTATGGACACAATTTCGTGATGAATTGCAGTGTTATAGTCTAGGGAATCTGACTAAAAACGACCAGGTTTGCCAGTTTATAAGAAAACTGGATGGGAAGCAAATCCCCGACTCATAGAAGGCGTTTCAGCCGTTACTGGACGTAAAACCAGAGGAAGATGTGAACCACAATCACAACTACTTGTATATTTGAATGTGTGTTGTCCTTGTCGAATTTTATTTCTTTCTTGTTTCGTTTGATCTGATTATCAATGTTGTTTTTGTGTTGTTGTTGTTTGTTGATTTTGTTTGTTTCAATTTCAAGTTTTCTTTTTGACAAACCATATGACTACCCCATGACATAAGCACACGTGAGAGACAAGTGTGGAGGTTTTGTCAACCTCCGCCGAAAGTATATCTTTACTTTTCGTGCTTCACGTGGGAGACAAGTGTGGAGGTTTTGTCAACCTCCGCCGAAAGTGTATCTCCATTTTTCATGTTTCACGTGGGAGACAAGTGTGTAGGTTTTGTCAAACCCCGCTGAAAGCATATCTCATTTTTTTCAAATCTTGGGGCGATAAATCTGCATCGAGCAACTCCCACAGAAATTATGTCCCCATGTGTCAAATTTAAGAGTTATATATCCATGCTGCATATTTTGAAATGTCATTTCATAACCTGTCTTGCACTTGAATCGCATAATACCTAACATGCATCATTGTCTTACACAAGTTTAAAGCACTTGTAGAAATGGAGAAAACACCAATTCGACGATTCCAAAATATATGCGTATTTTGTGGATCGCAATTTGGTAAAGATGGAGAGTTTACAACAGCAGCTCTTGATCTTGGTAGGACATTAGCTGCGAGGGGTATTCATTTGATTTATGGAGGGGGTAGTCTTGGGTTAATGGGGTGTGTGTCGACAGCTACATCATTGGGAGGAAGTAAAGTTCTCGGCATTATCCCTAAACCATTAGCTGTACGAGATATCATAGGCAACACAATCGGGGAAGAGTTACAGGTCTCTAGCATGCATGAGCGTATTGCACATATGGTTGTTAAGTCTGATGCATTTATAGCTTGGCCTGGTGGTTATGGTACATTAGAGGAGATATTTCAAATCACCTCTTGGGCACAGCTAAACATCCATCGGAAACCCATTGGTTTGTTAAATGTCAATAACTTTTTTTGATAGTTTGTTGTCTTTTCTTGATCAAGCAGTAGAAAAAACTTCATCTCACAGTCGGCGAGGCAAATCCTGGTTACAGCTTCAACTACAGGGGAGTTAATCGACAAATTACAAGCATTCGTCTATTCGCCTGATCCAACAATAGCTCGGATAGATTGGTTTGGAGAAGGCAATAAGAGGCGTAAACTGGATTTAACGCTCCATCTGTAATCTTTATCTGCTGGGTTGCTTCATTTTCGTTTGCTTTCTCTTTGTTGTGTTTATTTGAGTGAGTTTTTTTTTCAGGTGTTTCTTTCATCCCAGGGTAATATTTTCTAATCCGAGGTTTTAGAGTGAGTGGGGCTTTAAAAAGTTCAAGTCCTCTTGAAACGCATCTGGATCTCTTCAATCCATAATGGCTGAATAAGGAGGCTAACTTCAAAACTTTTTAGACCTATTCTAACTGCCTTGTTTGTGTTTACTGATTTGTTGGACTTTATTATTTTCTGAGTAAGTTTAGTTTTATGTAATTTCGAGTTGTTGTGTTTTTTTGTCTTTATCAGTTTCGATTCGAAAAAAAAAACATTGTGGAAAAACCTGAGA
This sequence comes from Boswellia sacra, assembly GCA_013180625.2. Taxonomy (NCBI): domain Eukaryota; kingdom Viridiplantae; phylum Streptophyta; class Magnoliopsida; order Sapindales; family Burseraceae; genus Boswellia; species Boswellia sacra. Next base: position 17,761 of record SNVD02007275.1, on the reverse strand, counting down.
ATGGCAGAATATGGGGTTTCTCTTAACTCTTGAAACGCATTCTCTCTCAATAAATCTGTAGTTTGTTTATTTCATGTTGTTTGAAGTGTCTTGTTCTTGTTTTGTTCTTTCATAATAAAGGTATATAGGCTGGAAACCTTAAGTCTGCGGGCTACTGGTCCTAAGGATTGTTGAAATATACAATCTTGACTCAGGTGTAACAACGCCACGTACCTCTTTTCTTGCATTTTGTTGGTCGATGATAAGCTAATGATTGAATTAAGAATAACTCTTAGAAAATGATAAATGATGCATGGATCTGTGTGCTTGAAATGTTTATTGGTTTTCGCTTTGCTTTTGATTCCTTGCGCAACATTGAGCACTGAGCTATTATCACTGAGTTATTTGTTCACTTAGAGAAAGTTTATGTAATTTAATGTTTCTTCAGATTTCAATGAATTCTAGAACTTGTTTGATGGTCACTCAAGGCGAAATCCTAGGCTGTGCAACATGGGGAAATGATTTAGGCCATCTTTCTGGCCGTTTGAGCGTAATAGCCAACCTTGACTGAAATGATCCCTATGTTACCCTTGAGCCTCTGTATAGCCTTTCTCTTGTTAACTCACCTAAAAGATTTCCTAACTCCAAAGGAATTTATTCCAAACAGTTATGCCCTTACCTATGAGCATGTAGATCTTCACAATTAAATTCTGAGCTATGTTCTGGTTTTGGGAAGTTAGAGGAGGTTGGGATGTGTCATGAACAATGCAAGTGCCTATTGTGTTTGTAAAAAGAAAAAAAAAAGCTAATCTGTACTTATCATCCACGTACTTACATATTGAGGACAATGTGTTGTTTAAGTGTGGGGGAGGGGAAGTGTAATATAAAAAAAAAAGAAAAAAAAGAGAACAAAAGAAGAAGAATAAGATATCTATACCCTTAAGTGTTTTTAAAAAGAATGAAACAACAAAGTGTGGGGGTGTAGTTTTCTTGTGTTTTCTGTAAAAAAAAAAAAAAGATTGAGTGTTCTAAATAAGTTTGGGGGAGTAACCTGGTGAATTAAAATGAAGTTGTGTTATAGGGTGAGCTCTACATAGTCTTGAATGATTTATGTGTTTGTGGGTGATTTGAGCCAAATTATTATCCTTTATCATACCTTCACCCAAGCCAAACGTTTACAGCTTAAAAAGCCTACTTGATCCTTTGGTGTGTACATGGTATACATTAGTGGAGAGTGACTTAAAAGCAGGCCTATGGAGTTCATTAATACTAAACATCTTCAATATTAAATATGATTCATTTTATGCATAAACTCATCCGCTGTTAAAAGTGATAGGTGAGCATGACTCTACAAACACCACACTTGAAGGAATTGAAGTGAAGCGAAAATAATCTTCGGATAAAATTCTTGATTCAACGTGCATTTATTTTTGAAGTTTCCTTGGGTTATAATTAAGTACAATCTTCAGGCCTTATTTGCAAGATGAAGCACTTGTGTGTTTTAATTTTTTGTTGATTTGTTTTCGGTTTAGTTTTATTCATATTTGTCGTAGGTGCTCGAAGGACTAGCAAAGTCTAAGTGTGGGGGAATTTGATAAGTGTCTATTTATATATCATTTTCATATCAATTCGTCCATGTTTCTTTGCTATATTCCTGGTATTTTTATGTTTTTGTGTGGTTTTGATGTTTGTAGGAGTTTTGGAGCAACTTGCACAAAAATGGAGTAAAACCCTTCATTTTCACCTCTGCTAGTCAACCATCTTCTCGGATTTAATTGTATTGATATACAATGAACCCGATGACATATCATATACCGTTGAAAAGCTCTCGAAGTCTACTTTTTGGAGAAATTTACGGTTTATGAATCCATTCAGTGTACCGAAAGTTGTAATCAAAACAGTGTGAGAAGTGTAGAAATGTAATTCCACACATCACTGTAGCATGTATAATACGGGACACTGTAGCACATTACTGTAGCAGAGTATTTAAACACATTTTAGGGTTTTATTTCATAACTTGAAGAGGGGAGAACGTGGTGGAGGCTGCAGCTCTGGAATTCTTTCATCTCTTGGAGTTCTTGAAGGAGAAAGGAAGCTTGGAAAGAGGAAGAACTACAATCCAAAGAGAATTACATCAAATTTGCTAAGTTTTTCCCTTCCCTTTCATTTTCTGGAATGTCTCCATGTTGTATTGTATTTACCACGTTCTTAAACATGTGTAACTGAATCTGAATTGGTTGAGGGTGATTTCAAAGCCCCTGATATGGTTTTTGTAAGTTGATTGTGCAGAGAAGTTGTTATCCAATTCTCTAATTGAAGTTGCTTGTATTTTCCTATATCTAATGCTTATGATTGCTTGCTGGATTGTATTTCAAATGGCCAACTGATATAATCTGGTTGTTGTCTATTGCTAGACTAGAAATCTTGATCCGTAATTGTCTTGAATTTCTAATCCTTAGTAGCAAAATTGTGATCAGAGATTGCAATTGGAGAATACAACCTAAGTTAAATAATCCGAGCTTGTGTGTTTATTGCTTAGATCAACCTATCTTTCTTATCGTAATGCATTCATTGAATTAAATTTAGAGAGCTTGTTCTAGGTTGTTTAATGGATAGAGATTAAATAAAGAGCCTGTTTTGTTTAACAACAAAGTAAGGAAAGATTGGGATAACAGAGCTTGTTGTTATCTACGGTTGATAATTTCAATGGTGTAATTGGATGACAATTCTACAATTAATTCGCAAATCCATATCTTGTGGTAGAGAAGGATCCCTTAACCAGGTTTCTCTCATTGATTTTTCAATCTGTTTAAATTTGCATTTGTTATTCTTTACTTGCATTAATATTTCATCTAGTTAATCAATCAACAAAACCCCCCTCATTTAGTTTATTGTTGCTTTCGAATAACAAATTCAATTAGAATCAATCCTCGTGGGAACGATATCTTACTCATCACTTTATTACTTGTGCGACTAGTATACTTGCTAGTTTCGAACGCATCAGATGGCATCCATGACAAGAATGGTGATAATGAAGTAGATTTTCATAAAGTAAATAATAATAAGTAAAATGTAATAAAGATAAATAACGATAAATAAAAATGTGTAAAAAGTAAATCGCGATACAATAAAGAACATAAATAAAAGAGCAGTAATAAAAAGGGAATAGAATAAATAATTAAAGTAAAAGAGGAATAAAGGTGATAAAAATAAATGCGATAAAATAAACGACCAAGTGCTAAAGGAGAAAGCATGTTAGAGTGGTGTTCTCCCCTTAAATATCATCGATCCACCACCACTCATTTGTATTCACTTAGTCTTCATATTAGGCATAAACAATATAAAATCACAAAATAAAAGAGATGCAAAGATGATTAATATGAGAGGGGAAATGTGGTGATTTGCCCTTGGCTTTGCTGAATACTAAGAAGTAGTGGTCGATTGTTTGAAAATTGGTTGAAAACAGGGTTATATACGTGAAACTGTAGAAGAGATGGATTAAAAATGGTTGAAAACGGGGTTGTATATGTGTGAACGGGGGCCTTTCATCCCGCCAGAGCATTTGCGACCATGACACTGTGTCAAGGCCTCTTTCGAGACTTAAGAGAAAACAAACAAGCCATGGGCACGTATGGAGAAATGGAGTCGCCACCCAATTATTCAATTCGGATGAATGGAAGCAATCTAGACCCTCGTTTTTCAGGATCTAAACTACCCTTATCCCTTCAAAGATGGGTTCGGGAAGTTAGGTATAAGCCATTCACCTCGGCGGAATCAAAATCTGGCCTCCACTAAAATATACCAAATTAAAATAGCTCATGTTGTTACATAGTCCACTTAAGTTGTTCATTTTATGCACATATTCCATTTATCTTCATTAGACATGTGAGGTGATTATTCAATTAAATAACAGTTATATATTCATCCATAGAAAAATGGAGGAGAATAGAGTTACATTTTCATCATATATGGGGGAAGGGTGAGAGGGTTACATCAGCTTTTTCTTCAACAACAAATTCTATAAAATATACATTCATCCATAAATTCAAACATTAAGTACAAATGGTCCATTCGAGACCTAATAGATGATGAATTCCTCACCACCATGTGAGTCTATTCAATGTGTATTAAACCTCTACATTCATTCATTCAGGCATTCGTTCCAAGTAATGGTCCCTCACCATCAATGTGAGTCCACCATCACTTTATGGCAATCATAGAATAACACTTCTAACATGATACATTTATAAAATATTCATACATTCGAAAATCAAACTAGGTTGTAATCTAGTATCATGGCGTTCTAGCCTAATCACGGCATTTCTAGCCTAAACATGGTTTTTATGGCATATTCTAGCCTAATCACGGCATTTCTAGCCTAATTCAAATAATTGAAATCAAATAAGGCTCTTCTAACCCAATCCAAGCATTCAAGGGTAATATGATAATTCTTACCTATTCTATGCTTTTTTTAGCATATATCAAAGCAATTATAAGTTCTCCTATCATGATTCTAATCATGTGCTCCTAAGCATGTTTCTAAGTATTCACAAAGAAAAATAAACTCCTATACATGTTTCTAGATAAATGAGGGAAAGCAAACTTACCTTGATACACTTATCTATCTTACAAAACAAACAAGGGTTAGAACAATTCATAATAACCCCTAAACATGCTTCTAAGCATAAAATAAATCCAAAATATGCTAACTCTAAGCATAAACAAACCTAATAATGATTAATCTAAGCAAGAAAAACAAATTAGAAAAGAGGAGCGAGAAGAGAGAACTACTCTCAGGACATACCCTTTCTCGATTTAAAGCAATATTAAATGCCTGAAAAATATTAAACTAAAAAAGACTTCTTGAATTCTAAAGTTTGTCTTCAAGAGGGAGAAAAGAGGATTCCTAGATGTGTCTGAAAGTGAAGAGGTGTAGGGTTTATATAGGAGAGGGGTTAGATTGAAAAAGAAAGTAAAGAAACAAAAAAGGAAGGTCCTTCATGAAAATTTTTGAAAACAAATGAACAATAGCCAAGTGGCTGTTGGCAAACCGCCGGGTGGCTGTCTAACAGTCGGGCGACTGTTGGCAAACCATTAGGCAGCTGTTCACCTTCAATCCTTCCTATTTTGTCACTTTTCAATGCAGCCCCCTTTCGACCTTTGTTTGTTCGATCGCACTAACTTTTTGAATTTACTCCAATTTGTGATTCATAACACCTACGAAAACTAGAAATCCGTAGCTTCGCAACAGTATATGATTCACCAAGAGAATCCTTCTAAATTAATTTCAGTGATTTTTTTAAGCCATGTGTCAGTTTTTGAGACTCTTGGTCGGTTTCTTCTAACCCTTCTCCCTTTGGCTTCCAAGGGCATTTCGATCATTTTCATTACTCGACATTCATCTTCATTTCATCATCGAGCCTCAGAAATCAAGTGTATACAATATGAAAAATATTGAAAGAAGTGGGTTGGAAATAGATTGAAAATGGGTTGAGAAAATTTCTTCAGGCTTTGCACGTAATACAAGGTGAATAGTAATGATGCAAAATGGGAAACTGTGGCCGAATTTATAAAAAACAAGGGAGGGTGGGTGCACACGTGACTGCACGCATGTGCCTCTTCTCCCTTGCAACTTTCAAGCGTGAATACAATCTTTTAGGCATCGGGTGTTTTGCTAGATGCACAGGGTGATTTTTTTTTTCAAACATGAGCCATTTTGTTACACACACAATGTAATTCCTCATATGTGGCCAACTTTTCCACACGTTGGTCTTCCTGTTTTGGGTTTTTTTATGTTTTTGGGCCTTTTATGTATAATTTGGGCTTTTTGGGTTTTTTTTTGTATAATTGGGCTTTGTGTTTTGGATATTTTCAATCCTTTTTTCAAATCAATGTTCCATTTCATCCAGTATCTTTGGTTATCATCATCAGGCCTAAACTATAACCAGAAATTTTGTGCTTACAATACCAACCCTTATAAGGGGATGTTTTTTGGAGAAGTGGCGGAAGTTGCCTCTTCCATAGGCAATTTCCTCCCAAACTCCCTTAGCTTAATTAGGTTGTTTATTTTAATTCTGTTTAGTATTAGTTTAGTTTGTGTCTTTCATTATTTCTGCTTTTGTTTAGTTTATGTCTTTTATTATTTATGTTTTTATTTAATTTTTGTTCATGCCTTTCATTATGCTTTATGTTTATTTGTTTATATTTATTGTATGCTTTAGTTTAAGTCGTTCATCTGTATCATGTTTCTTCTCTTCTTCTCAAATTTATTTTCTTTTTATATTGCATGTTATATGCTTTTAAGTTGTTGATATTCATGTTCATTTTTACTTCATCTCTTCGTCTCTACTTTTCTTTTAATGAGTTTGATAAGTGATGGAGAAATTCCTCCAAATAATTGCTTCAAGACATGATTCGGTGAAACTCACTTGGATGAAAACTTTCTACATTACTTTCCCATGATCTTTCTATATTCATTTGGATTTTGTTCGTTCCTTCTCCCCCTCTTCAAAACTGTGAGCTCTCTTCATCCCTTCCCTCCCCCTCCCCTCTTCTACTTCTTCTTTTTATTCTCTTGTCATTGCTTTGGCTTATGTTTCATGTTGGTTTATATGGTTTCATGATGCTTTTATTTGGTTATGCTTTTATTATGATGTTTATATTGACTTATGCTTAATCTGTGTTTATTTTCATTTGCCTTTTTTCATATTATGTCCTTCTCTTCTCTTTTTATTTCTTTCTTTAATTGGGTTGTGTGGACGAGGCTTTAATCTCGCTAGAGCACTTGCGACTTTAGCACTGTGTCAAGGTCTTTTTGAGACTTAGGGGAACATAGATCAAGCCACAAAGCCATGTCTGGAGGATTCCTTGCTTCTGGACCCAAACTACCTTCACTGCTTGAGAGACAGGTTTGGGAAGTTCGGTATGAGCTTCGGTCCACCTGGATATAATCCAGCCCTCACTAGGGTTTGTTGAGTTTAACATTTTTAATTTGTTAACAATTGTCTTATCGATCCTATTTAAATTTAGAACATAACCAAATTTTATCTTATTAGCATGTGAGGTGTTGAGCTCTAATACATCTAAAGAAAGATACAGAAGAAGGGAAATTACATGGCCTTCAAAAATGGGGAAATTGGGATGGGATTACATCATTTACAACAGAAATAAATAACTCCTCATAATTAAAACACAAAATAAGGAAAATAGAAGAAATAGTAAAGAGAGTATGAGTTGAGGTATATAAAGTAAAAGGAAGTAATCCTAAACTATTTCTCCAAAATAAAGCATGGCATAATGGTTATAATATAAAGTAGATTAAACGAATAGATAAAAAGGCAACAAAATAAGCAAATAAATAAGTAAATATTTTGAGGCACAAAAATAAATCATGTAAGTAACAAGTGAAAAATAAACATAAAATTGAAATATTTTGGGCAAATGTATTTGAGATTGTGTCTATGGAAGAGGCACAAACCCAAATCCTCAAGTAAGCTAAAATCCATCGCTTAAATGTCACTTGCTTGCTAACCAAAGAGAAGAGGGAAGTAATCACCTATTGCTTAGGTGATATGATGCGTTCGAAACTAGCAAGTATACTAGTCGCACAAGTAATAAAGTGATAAGTAAGATATCGTTCCCACGAGGATTGATTCTAATTGAATTTGTTATTTCCAACAACAATTAACTAAACAGGGGGGGTTTTGTTGAATGATTAACTAAATGAAATAAGAATGCAAATTAAGAATAACAAAACAGAAGTTAATTTGAATAAAAGATCAATGAGAGAAATCTGGTTAAGGGATCCTTCTCTACCACAAGATATGGATTTGCGAATTAATCATAGAATTGTCATCCAATTACACCATTGAAATTATCAACCGTAGATAACAACAAGCTCTGTTATCCCAATCTTTCCTTACTTTGTTGTTAAATAAAACAGGCTCTTTATTTAATCTCTATCCATTAAACAACCTAGAACAAGCTCTCTAAATTTAATTCAATGGATGCATTACGATAAGAAAGATAGGTTGATCTAAGCAATAAACACACAAGCTCGGATTATTTAACTTAGGTTGTATTCTCCAATTGCAATCTCTGATCACAATTTTGCTACTAAGGATTAGAAATTCAAGACAATTACGGATCAAGATTTCTACTCTAGCAATAGACAACAACCAGATTATATTCAGTTGGCCATTCCAAATACAATCAGCAAGCAATCATAAGCATTAGATATGGGAAAATACAAGCAACTTCAATTAGAGAATTGGATAACAACTTCTTGCACAATCAACTTCACAAAAACCATATCAAGGGCTTTGAAATCACCCTCAACCAATTCAGATTCAGTTACACATGTTTAAGAACGTGGTAAATACAATACAACATGGAGACATTCCAGAAAATGAAAGGGAAGGGAAAAACTTAGCAAATTGATGTAATTCTCTTTGGATTGTAGTTCTTCCTCTTTCCAAGCTTCCTTTCTCCTTCAAGAACTCCAAGAGATCAAAGAATTCCAGAGCTGCAGCCTCCCACACGTTCTCCCCTCTTCAAGTTATGAAATAAAACCCTAAAATGTGTTTAAATATTCTGCTACAGTAACGTGCTACAGTGTCCCGTATTATACATGCTACAGTGATGTGTGGAATTACATTTCTACACTTCTCACACCTGTTTGATTACAACTTTCGGTACACTGAATGGATTCATAAACCGTAAATTTCTCCAAAAAGTAGACTTCGAGAGCTTTTCAACGGTATATGATATGTCATCGGGTTCATTGTATATCAATACAATTAAATCCGAGAAGATGGTTAACTAGCAGAGGTGAAAATGAAGGGTTTTACTCCATTTTTGTGCAAGTTGCTTCAAAACTCCTACAAACATCAAAACCACACAAAACATAAAAATACCAAGGAATATAGCAAAGAAACATGGACGAATTGATATAAAAATGATATATAAATAGACACTTATCAAATTCCCCCACACTTAGACTTTGCTAGTCCTCGAGCAACTACGACAATATGAGATAAAACTAAACCGAAACAGAATCAACAAAAAATTAAAACACACAAATGCTTCATCTTGCAAATAGGCCTCAAAGATTTTACTTAATTATAACCCAAGGAAAACTTCAAAATAATGCACTTGATCAAGAATTTCATCTCAAATATTAGTTTCGCTTCACTTCAATTCCTCAAGTGTGTGTGTGTAGAGCCATTCTCACCTCATCACTTGTAACCCGGATTAGTTTATGCATAAAAATGAATCATATTTAATATTGAAGATGTGTGTATAAATGAACTCCATAGCCTGCTTTTCAAGTCACTCTCCACTAATGTAGACATGCACAACACCAAGGATCAAGTAAGACTTTATTAAGCTTGTAACGTTTGGCTTGGGTGAAGGTATGATAAAAGATAATAATTTTGCTCAAATCACCCACAAACACATAAATCATTCAAGACTATGTAGAGCTCAACCCTATAACACAACTTCATTTCAATTCACCAGGTTACTCCCCCAAACTTATTTAGAACACTCAATCTTTTTTTTTTTTTTGCAGAAACAAAAGAAAACTACACCCCCACACTTTTTTGTTTCATTCTTTTTTTAGGAACCAATTAAGGTATGTCTTCTCTTATTCCTTTCTTCTTCTTTTGTTCTTTTTTTTTTTCTTTTTTTTCTTGCTTTTTTTCTCTTTTTTTTCTTTTTTTATTACACTTAAATATTACAGCTTCCCCTCCCCCACACTTAAACAACACATTGTCCTCAATGTGTAAGTACGTGGACGATAAGTACAGATTGGCTTTTTTTTTCTGTTTTCTTTTTTTTAACAAATACAATAGGACTCACTTACATTGCTCATGACACATCCCAACCTCCTCTAACTTCCCAAAACCAGAACATAGCTCAGAATTTAATTGTGATGATCTACATGCTCGTAGGTAAGGGATAAACTGTTTGGAACAAATTCATTTAAGGTTAAGAAATCTTTTAGTGAGTTAACAAAGAAAAAGGCTTACAGAGGCTCAAAGGGGTAACTAGGGATCAATTTCAGTTAAGGTTGGCTATTAAGGCTCAAACGGTCCAAAGATTGCCTAAATCATTTCCCTAATGTTGCACAGTCTAGGATTTCGCCTCGAGTGACCATCAAACAAGTTCTAGAATTCATTGAAATCTGAAGAAGCATTTAAATTACATAAACTTTCTCTAAGTGAACAAATAACTCAGTGATAATAGCTTAGTGCTCAATGTTGCGCAAGAATCAAAAGCAAAGCGAAAACCAATAGACATTTCAAGCACACAGATCCATGCATCATTTATCATTTTCCAAGAGTTATTCTTAATTCAATCATTATCTTATCATCGACCCACAAAATGCAAGAAAAGAGGTACGTGGCGTTGTTACACCTGATTCAAGATTGTATATTTCAACAATCCTTAGGACCAGTAGCCCGCAGACTTAAGTTTCCAGCCTATATACCTTTATTATGAAAGAACAAAACAAGAAATAAGACACTTCAAACAACATGAAATAAACAAACTACAGATTTATTGAGAGAGAATGCGTTCCAAGAGTTAAGAAAACCCCATATTCTGCCATTCTCAGGTTTTTCCACAATGTTTTTTTTTCCTAATCGAAAATGATAAAGACAGAAACACACAACAACTCTAAATTACACAAAACTAAACTTACTCATAAAATAACAAAGTCCAACAAGCCAGCAAACAAAAACAAGTCAGTTAGAATGGGTCTAAAAGTTTAGAAGTTAGCCTCCTTATTCAGCCATTATGGATTGAAGAGATCCAGAATGCGTTTCAAGAGAACTTGAACTTTTTTAGCCACCACTCTAAAAACCGAGATTAGAAAATATTACCTGGGACGAAAGAAATAACCTGAAAAAGCTCAAAAGAAATGACATGACAAATCTCAAATAAACACACTAAAAAGAAAGCAAACAAAAACGAAGCAAACCAGCAAATAGAGATTACAGATGGAGGGTTAAATCCAGTTGACGCCTTTTGTTGCCTTCTCCAAACCAATTTATGCGAGCCATTGTTGGATCAGGTGAATAGACGAATTCTTGTAGTTTGACAATTAACTCTCCTGCATTTGAAGCTGTAACCAACATTTGCCTTGCTGACGGTGAGATGAAATTTTTTTCTACAGCTTGATCAAGAAAGGACAACAAACCATCAAAAAAATTATTAACATTTAACAAACCAATGGGTGTCCGATGGATGTTTAGCTGTGCCCAAGAGGTGATTTGAAATATCTCCTCTAATGTACCATAACCACCCGGCAAAGCTATAAATGCATCGGACTTAACAACCATATGTGCAATACGCTCATGCATACTAGAGACTTGTAACTCTTCCCCGTTTGTGTTGCCTACGATATCTCGCACAGCTAATGGTTTAGGGATAATGCCGAGAACTTTACTTCCTCCCAAGGATGCAGCTGTCGACACACACCCCATTAACCCAAGACTAACCCCTCCTTAAATCAAATGAATACCCCTCGCAGCTAATGTCCTACCAAGATCAAGAGCTGCTGTGGTAAACTCTCCATCTTTACCAAATTGCGATCCGCAAAATATGCATATATTGTGGAATCGCCGAATTGGTGTTTTCTCCATTTCTACAAGTGCTCTAATCTTGTGTAAGACACGTTAGATATTATGCTTTTCAATTGCAAGACAGTTTATGGAATGAAATATGAAAATATGCAGAATGTATATATACACCCATAAAACTCTCAAATTTTGACACATGGGGACATACTTTCGGTGGGGGTTGCTCGATGCAGATTTATCGCCCCAAGATTTGAAAAAATGAGATATGCTTTCGGCGAGGTTTTACAAAACCTACACACTTGTCTCCCACGTGAAGCATGGAAAATGGAGATACACTTTCGGCGGGGGTTGACAAAACCTCCCACACTTGTCTCCCACGTGAAGCATTAAAAATGGAGATACACTTTCGGTGGAGGTTGACAAAACCTCCACACTTGTCTCCCACGTGTATTTATGCCATAGGGTAGTCATATGGTTTGTCAAAAAGAAAACTTGAAATTAAAACAAACAAAATCAATAAACAACAACAACACAAAAATAACATTGATAATCAGATCAAACGAAACAAGAAAAAAATTCGACAACAACAACACACCTTCAAATATACAAGTAGTTGTGATTGTGGCTCACATCTTCCTCTGGTTTTACGTCCAGTAACGGCTGAAACGCCTTCTATGAGTCGGGGATTTGCTTCCCATCCAGTTTTCTTATAAACTGGCAACAGGGTCGTTTTTAGTCAGATTCCCTAGACTATAACACTGCAATTCATCACGAAATTGTGCCCATAGATTAAGCAATTCACGCTGAACAAGTCCACAAGAATGTGACTCGAGAGTTAACAAAACATTATCCAGCGACTCATACTCAAACCATTCTTAATAAATGAAAGTTTATCTTCTCTATTCCTGGACGCAAAACCTAATGAACGACAAGTATGGTTACAATTCCATCTAGCACATTTATAACATACTTGTAACCTTTTCGCTCTTCGCCTCTTGGCGTAGTAGCTCTTTTCCTAGACCAGGCATGTATTTTGCGAGATTAATGTCCGGCTCACCGGACAATCTCACCTTGGCTTCGATAAGCCATCGGATATCAGCAGCACATTTAGGAGCATCAACGCCCAAAGTCTAGTCATCCGTACTTTATAAATTTTAAACACAGCATTTTGAGGAAGTGAAGGAAAATATTTGCGAAGGTTCGATAAAAAGATATCGGCATCCATTGAAGAGGAGAAAAGAAGAGATATTACCAGTAATTTGTTTGAGTCTATTCTTCTCCAAGATATGCACGCTTCAAACCTTCAAGCAATGGCTTCAATTCTTGTTTCGGTGTTTCCTCAAGCTGTTGCACAAATGAGTTCGAAGTACGGAATAATCAAATTAAACAAAACAAAGGAAAAGAAAAGAGCAGAAATGAAACTAAAGACATATAAAAGAGATAACAACACAATAGCAAACAAAAGTCAAAAAACAAGTAAAAAATATAAAAACAAATAAGACAGATGGCAAAGAGAGATAAAACCTGATCAATTTGATGGCCTATGAAAGGAATCTCCTTGAGACACAAAAATCGATCATTATTACCTCATTTTATTTTTCTTTTCTTCTTTTTTTTTGTTTTTCAAAAACATTGGGTTGCCTCCCAATAAGCGCTTGGTTTAACGTCCTCAGCCCGACGTTGGTTCCAACATGGGAGGATCCAATCTTCGATGTGCTTCACTAGTGGGCTTGGATCCTTCTTTCCACACGAAATGGTGCATGCATATGGCTGGGCCTTGGATGTGAGCACTTGCCCACCCAATAGCTGTTTTGTGATCTCTAAGTACATGGACGAGTTTCACTTCTTGTATTGGTGCAAGGCCCATTTCTATTATAATTGACAAAGTACCGTTCTCACCCAGGAATCCATGATTCAAATGATCTGGAAGTGACTTAAGCTCCACGGTATTGGCCTTCATCACAGAAGAGAGAAGTTTCACATTAGATAAAGGAAATTGAATGCATGAAACATCATACCTATTTGTGGTTATGGCTATGGTCTCATCTAAGAATGCCACAGCTTCCTCCATTTCTTTGGACACTTGTATCAAAATTCCTGACTCATTGGAATTTTCTATCCATATATGCTCACTAATAGCTACATCCAATCCATTCTTGCGAGTTAACTCAAAATATTGTTGTGGCAAAGAATCAACAACGTCAACTGCAAAAACAGAATGTAAGTCACTAGAGTACCTCATTGCCTCAAAAATATTGAAACATATCACCTTGCCATCAAAATCTATGATGAGAGTGCCATCATGAACATCAATCTTAGTTCTAACAGTTCTCGAGAATGGTCTCCCAAAAAGAATCGAAGTTGGATTAGGAGATGTCTCATCCTCTATTTCAAGGACATAGAAGTTTGCTGGGAAAATCAATTGGTTCACCTGCACAAGCACATCTTCCACAACTCTTTTGGGATATGCATTAAAATGATCAGCAAGTTGAATGGTAATACTAGTTTTCGCAAAAGGTCCAAGATCTAAAGAAGCATAAATAGAATATGGCATGACATTAATAGATGCTTCTAAATCTGACATAGCTTTTTCAAACTTGGTATTACCAATGGTGCATGGAATGATGAACGTACCTGGATCTTTGCATTTTGGAGGAATTTCTCTTTGCAATACAGCTGAAACATTTTCCCCCACACTTACATTCTCATTTCCCTTCAACTTTCTCTTGTTGGTGCATAACTCCTTGAGAAATTTTGTACAACGAGGTACTTGCTCAATAGCATCCAGAAGTGGTATATTTACCTCGATTTTGTGAGAAATTTCCAGGATTTCTTGTTCTTGTTCCTCCTTCTTTGATTTTGCAAAACTGCTAGGAAATGATGGAGGAGTAACATAGGAAGGAATTTGAGTCTTAAGGTCTACCTTAGAAGATGATGTTTTGTTCATGGTGGAAGTGGTGTCATCTCCTTCATCAGTTTGTGATTGCTTTGCCAGGTTTTGGATACTTGCCCCAGTTTCCATTTGCTCTCCATTTCGAATTTGCTCTCCACTACGCAAAGTTATCACACAAGCATTCTCTCTTGGATTGATCACCGTTTGAGAAGATAATTTTTCTGAGTCTTGGCCCTCGAATTTGCTCATGCTAGTAGCCAATTGTCCCATTTGATTTGCCAGGTTTTGGATACTTGCCCAGTTTCCTGCTGGAATTGCATTGTGTTAGTGGCAAGTGCATTAACAATATCTTCGAGAGACATACCTGAGTTTTGCGAAGCTGGTTGCGGTGCTGGATGTGGCATTGGTGGTGGTTGCATTTGAAATGGTTGCTGCACTCTAGGTTGATTGAAACTTTGTGGCCTATTTGGTATCACATTTGGAGTGATTGGTTGATGATTCCAGTAACTGAAATTATGTTGATCTTCCCATCCAGCATTGTAAGTGCTAGAGAAAGGATCAACCATTGCCTCGTTTCTCCTGGAAATCCACCCATGGCATTGGCTTGTTCCATATATTCTTCTTGTAAAGTTGGATACATGTCGATTGGATGCTCCATCGTAGAATATATCCCACATTCATAAGATTTTTGCATATCTCCTACAGCCATGTTTTTCCACAAGAGAGGTTAGCTCAGAAAGTTGTTGTTCAATGTTCGGAGTACTTACCTCATTTACTCTCCATGGTACTTGCGGCTCAAATCCACTACTGAATTGATAGAAGTTTACTGCCATGTTGTCTAAACACAAACAATCAGAAAAGAAAAACAAAGAAAATATAAATCAACAATGAAAACAAAATAACAAATCAATTAGAAAATCAATCCTCGGCAACGGCGCCAAAAACTTGATGCGTTCGAAACTAGCAAGTATACTAGTCGCACAAGTAATAAAGTGATAAGTAAGATATCGTTCCCACGAGAATTGATTCTAATTGAATTTGTTATTTCCAGCAACAATAAACTAAACAGGGGGGGTTTTTGTTGAATGATTACTAAATGAAATAAGAATGCAAGTAAAGAATAACAAAACAGAAAGTAAATTTGAATGAAAAATCAATGGGAGAAAGCTGGTTAAGGGATCCTTCTCTACCACAAGATATGGATTTGCAAATTAATCATAGAGTTGTCATCCAATTACAGCATTGAAGTTATCAACCGTAGATAACAACAAGCTCTGTTATCCCAATCTTTCCTTACTTTGTTGTTAAATAAAATAGGCTCTTTACTTAATCTCTATCCATTAACAACCTAGAACAAGCTCTCTAAATTTAATTCAATGGATGCATTATGAAAAGAAAGACAGGTTGATCTAAGCAATAAACCCACAAGCTCGGATTATTTAACTTAGGTTATATTCTCCAATTGCAATCTCTGATCACAATTTTGCTACTAATGATTAGAAATTCAAGACAATTACGGATCAAGATTTCTAGTCTAGCAATAGACAACAACCAGATTATATTCAGTTGGCCATTCGAAATACAATCCCGCAAGCAATCATAAGCATTAGATATAGGAAAATACAAGCAAATTCAATTAGAGAATTGGATAACAACTTCTTGCACAATCAACTTACAAAAACCATATCAGGGGGCTTTGAAATCACCCTCAACCAATTCAGATTCAGTTACACATGTTTAAGAACGTGGTAAATACAATACTACAGGGAGACATTCCAGAAAATGAAAGGGAAAGGGAAAACTTAGCAAATTTGATGAAATCTCTTAGGTTTTGTTGTTCTTCCTCTTTCCAAGACTTCAATCTCCTTCAAGAACTCCAAGAGATGACAGAAATCCAAAGATGCAGCCTCCTCCACGTTCTCCCCTCTTCAAGTTATCAAAATAAAACCCTAAAATGTGTTTAAATACTCTGCTACAGTAACCTGCTACAGTGTCACGTATTATACATGCGACAGTGATTTGTGGAATTACATTTCTATACTTCTCACACTGTTTTGATTACAACTTTTGGTACACTGAATGGATTTATAAACCGAAATTTCTCCAGAAAATAGACTTCGAGAGCTTTCCAACGGTATATAATACGTCATTGGGTTCATTGTATATCAATACAATTAAATCCGAGAATATGGTTGACTAGCAGAGGTGAAAATGAAGGGTTTTACTCCATTTTTGTGCAAGTTACTCTAAAACTCCTACAAACATCAAAACCACACAAAAACATAAAAATACCAAGGAATATAGCAAAGAAACATGGACGAATTGATATGAAAATGATATATAAATAGCCACTTATCAATAACAACGCATTCTCACGAAATTGTGTCCATAAATTAAGGCAATTCACCTGAACAAGTCCACAAGAATGTGACTCGAGAGTTAACAAACATTATCCAGCGACTCATTACTCAAACCATTCTTAATAAATGAAAGTTTATCTTATCTATTCCTGGACGCAAAACCTAATGAACGACAAGTCTGGTTACAATTCCATCTAGCACATTTATAACATACTTGTAACCTTTTCGCTCTTCGCCTCTTGGCGTAGTAGCTCTTTCCTAGACCAGGCATGTATTTTGCGAGATTATTGTCCGGCTCACCGGACAATCTCACCTTGGCTTCGATAAGCCATCGGATATCAGCAGGCACATTTAGGAGCATCAATGCCCAAAGTCTAGTCATCTGTACTTTATAAAATTTAAACACAGCATTTTGAGGAAGTGAAGGGAAATATTTACGAAGGTTCGACAGAAAGATATCGGCATCCATTGAAGAGGATAAAAGAAGAGATATTACCGATAATGCGATCGGGTTTGTTTTTCTCCAAGATATGCACGTTTCAAACCTTTGGCGAATGACTTCAACTTCCGTTTGGATGTTTCCACAAGCTGCTGCACAAATGAGCTCAAAGCACAGAGTAATCAAATTGAACAAAGAAAGGAAAAGAAAAGAGCAGAAACGAAACTAAAGACACATAAAAGAGATAACAACACAATAACAAACAAAAGTCAAAAACAAGTAAAAAAAATATAAAAACAAATGAGACAGATGGCAAAGAGAGATAAAACATGATCAATTTGATGGCCTATGAAAGGAATCTCCTCGAGACACAAAAATCGATCATTATTACCTCATTTTATTTTTCTTTTCTTCTTTTTTTTAATTTTTCAAAAACATTGTGTTGCCTCCCAATAAGCGCTTGGTTTAACGTCCTCAGCCCGATGTTGGTTTCATCATGGGAGGG
>SNVD02007273.1:222500-283531 GCA_013180625.2 Boswellia sacra | reverse complement strand
ACATGATAATTTTGATGATAACAATACCCATTGATTAATTGAGATTTACTAACATGTTTATTTATGTGCAAGAGTAAGATCATTGAAATAATTTTAAAAATCAAGAAGAGGCTTATTAAAATGAAGTGTTGAAGCTAAGGAGAAGACTACATGTTAAAGGCACCAAAGCTTAAGAACAAGGATTGACTCAAGGAATGTGACACATGAGCAATGTTCAATCAATTGGTCATATATATCTCTACAAATATCCCAATGACGTGATTCCTAAGCCTTTGGAAAGCTTACTCAATTTATAACATTTCATATGTTTTAATGAAATTCAAATTTCAAGTGCAAGGTTGTCCAAATCATCATGCAAGTTGGAAGACAAATGGAAGCAGCTGACATGAGCACCGAATACTCCTTTGGACATATCTTGAGCTAGAAAAATCAAAATGACTTGATTCTTGCGGCATTGAAAATATGACTTAATGAATAACATTTCATAGGTTTTGAAAAAATTCAAATTTCAAACAGAAGGCCGACATAATTGACATGCAATTCGGTGGACTGACACAAAGAAGAAAAATCAACTCACATGAGCACCGAATGGTGTTTTGGCCATATCTTAAGATAGAGATATCCAAATTCTTTGAATCTTAATGTTTTGGAAAGCTTATTCAAATATAAAGATCTTTTATGTTTTGAAGAAATTCAAATTTCAAACAGAAGACTAACAAAATTATCATTCAATTCGATGGACTGACACATGGAGGAAAAATCAAGTCACATGAGCACCGAATGGTGTTTTGGCCATATCTTGAGCTACAGATATCCAAATGACTTGATTCTTAATGCGTTGGAAAGCTTATTCAAATGTACAAATCTTTTATGTTTTGAAGATTTTCAAATTTAAAATGAAACATTGACAAAATGGAAGACAAGATTACAGTTTTTATGGTGGGCAGAAAATTTGGAGTTGGTGTCTTCACTTGATTAAGTTCATATCATTTGCCTATAAAAGGAGCCATTCTCCCATGCATTCAAGTAGTGCAAGAGAAGCATTTTATCAAGCAAAAATCAAGAGAAATATCAAGTCTAGAGAGCTTTTATATTATTTATCTACTCTTTGAAGAGAGTTATACTTTTATTGTAAAAATTATCTTTGTTCTTGTATTGTGGTGAGAGTGAGATATTATTGTAAAGGATAATAGTTATCCTTGAGAGAACTCTTGTTGTGTGTTATCAAGAGTTGAAGGGAGTTGCCTTGGTGAGGTTGTTCATCAAGAAGAACTCTTGGTGTGGTGTTATCAAGGGTTGAAGGAAGTTGCCTTTGGTGAGGTTGTTCATCAAGAAGAACTCTTGGTGTGGTGTTATCAAGAGTTGGAAGAAAAAGTCTTGGTGAGGTGTTCATCAAGCAAGTTGTAAAGATTCTACAACTTAGTGGAAAGCTTAGCTCGTGGAGCTAGGAGCCCGTGGACGTAGGCAAGGTTTGCCGAACCACGTAAAATGAGTTTGCACTCTCTCTATCCCTTTCCTCTTTACATTTACTTGCACTTGTGATTGTTCATCATTATTATTCTTTTGATTGCATCTTTGATAAATTCTAATTTCATCTTCTTCACCTTCAGTCTCAAAGAAAGAGTTATATAATTTTGATCTTTCAAGAAAAGTTTTCTAAATCCGTTTTGATAAATAAAAACCCAATTCACCCCCCCTCTTGGGTTGCCATACCTGGGTCAACAAGTGGTATCAGAGCAAGGTTGCTCATTTTTTTTAAATCTTAACCGATTTTGAGATATGGCAACTTTTAATTCAACTTCATATGTTGAGGGGCTTTCTATTTCTAGACCTCCATTTTTTAATGGAAGTGATTACTCTTATTGGAAAACTAGAATGAGTATTTTCTTAAAATCTTTTGATTATGATTTGTGGTCTATTGTTTTGGAAGGAACTTTTGTTCCTACCAAAATTGAAAATGGGGAATGCATGCTTAAAGAACATAAAGAGTTTAGTGAAGATGATAAAAAGAAATTGAGTTTGAATGCTAAAGCTATGAATGTGTTATATTGTGCTCTAGATAGAAATGAGTTTAATAGAATATCTACTTGTTCTACGGCACAAGAAATATGGAACACACTTGAAGTAACTCATGAAGGAACTAGTCAAGTTAAAGAATCCAAAATTAGTATGCTAGTTCATAGTTATGAGCTTTTTAAGATAAAATCGGATGAATCAATTTCTGAAATGTTTAATAGATTTACGGATATTATTAATAGTTTGAAATCTCTTGGTAAATCTTATTCTAATGTTGAAATTGTGAGAAAGATTCTTAGGTGTCTACCAAAATCTTGGGAGCCAAAGGTGACGGCCAATTCAAAAGCAAAGGATCTACAAACTATATTAGAAAGAACTTTGGGTTCGCTCATGAATCATGGAAATCATCTGAAGGAGAATGAAGAAGAGATTGCAAAGTGGCAAAACATGTGCTGCCTGATTTAACGAGAAAATGAGATAAGTATTCTAAACCCAGATCCTAGCTTTATATGATGAATTACTTGAAGCATTCCAAAATTTACATGTTCAAGTTGATAAGCAAAATTCAAAAATCAATGCTTTCAAAAAGAAGTCAAAAATCATGTTATCTCAATTAGAAGAGTTAGTGGAAATAACTGAAGCTTTAGAAAATGAAAATGAAATTTTAAAGCAAAAAGATTTTGAAAGTTTGGACAGTCAAATACATTTATTAAAAACTGAAAATGAGATTTTAAAACAAAAGGATTTTGATAAATTAGAGAAAGAAAATGTTATTTTGAAAAAAGAAAAATAATGACTTAAGAAATATTGTTGATAGTTTTACAAAAAGCACAAAAAATTTGAATTCTATGTTACAAAACCAAAGGTATGTTTTTGGTAAAAGAGGGTTAGGATATAAAACTCATAAAAATCGAAAGTATTTTAAAATTTATTTTGCTCATGCATCTTCTAGGAATAATCCTAATCATTCATGTACTTATTGTGGAAGAAAAGGACACAAAGTGCATTCTTGCTATATTAAGAGAAATCCTAATTTGAAACAAATATAGATTCAAAAAAAGTACCATAACTAACCCCAAGGACCCAAGAACTTTTGGGTACCAAAAAGTTACTCTTTGAATGTTGATTGTAGAGACAAAGTGGCAAACACAAGTGGTACTTAGATAGTGGATGCTCAAGGCATATGACCGGAGATGCCTCCAAGTTCTCAAGATTAATCATGAAAAAAGGAGGATATGTGACCTTCGATGATAATGCCAAAGGAAGGGTAATCAGACATGGTGATAGTGGTAACCCTTCCTCACTTATTATGGAAACTTATTTTGCGTGGTAATGGTTTGTGTAAACTAATAATTGGTTAGAATTAAGTCAATTGTGTGATAAGGGATATTTTGTGCTTTTGAGCCTAATAGATGTGTGATTAAGGATGTTAATAACAATAAGACATTATTTGTTTGTAATAGATGTGGTAACATTTATACAATTGATATTGATGTTAATGATCATGTAGAAAATTGTTTCATTGTTAATCATGATGCTTGGTTATGGCATAGAAGGTTAGGTCATGCTAGCACGGACACAATTTCAAAAAATTTCTAAAAATGATTTAGTTGATGGTCTTCCAAAAATAAAATTTGAAAAGGATAAGATTTGTGATGCTTGTCAATTTGGAAAACAAGTGAGAACTTCTTTTAAACAAAAGAAATTTATTTCAACAAATAACCTCTACAATTACTTCATTTGGATTTATTTGGACCATCAAGAACTCAAAGCCTTGGTGGAAAGTATTATGTTTTTGTTATTGTGGATGATTATTCAAGATTCACTTGGGTATTATTCTTGAAAACTAAAAAATGAGGCCATACAAGCTTTTTCAAAATTTGCAAAAAGAGTCCAAAATAAAAAAAGAGTATTCTACGTTATCCCATGAGGACGTGATCATGGTGGTTGAAGTAGACAAGTTGCATGTGAAAATCTTTGTTTTTATGATGAAAATGGCTTTGAGCATAATTTTTTCGCACCTAGAACTCTACAACAAAGTGGTGTTGTTGAGAGGAGAAATAGGACTATCCAAAAAATGGCTAGGACCATGTTACTTGAAAATAATTTGACAAAATATTTTTGGGCCGAAGCCGTTAATACCGCATGGTTTATAATCAATAGAGTCCATATTAGAGCTTTAATAAAGAAAACTCCTTATGAACTTTGGAAAGGAAGAAAACCCAATATTGGATTTTTTTAAAGTTTTTAGATGTAAATGTTTTATTTTAAACACCAAGGATAACTTTGGAAAATTTGATGCAAAAGCCGATGTTGGAATTTTTGTTGGCTACTCCAACCATAGTAAATCATATAGAGTTTTTAACAAAAAAGACTCTTACTATTGAAGCAGATTTCTATGCATGTTAAATTTGATAAAACTAATGGGATTTCTTCAAAGAATTTAGATGATGATATTGTTGAAGTAGAAAGGCGAATTAAGGAATCAAGGCTTGATGAAAAGAGCCAAGATGAATTACAACTTCAACAAAAAAAGCTTGAGGAAGTAAATGATTATTCCTAAGAATTACCAAAGGAATGAAGGTACGCAATAGCTCACCCTAAAGATTTCATTATTGGTGAACCATCACAAGGTTGGAAACTAGAATTCTTTTAGAAAAATTTGTAATCACGTTGCATTTGTCTCTCAATTTGAACCAAAAAAAATCTTTAAAGAAGCCAAAAAATGAGGGAAAGTTGGATTTTGGCCTATGCAAGAAGAATTGAACCAATTTGAGGAGAAATCAAGTTTGGGAATTAGTCCCTACCCAAATATGACTAAAACCCCTTAGTCAAGAAGAATTTTGCATCAACTAGAATCGAGAATTAGGCATGTTGGATATGTCTTAATTTTGCTTTTATATGATATTCTTTGAATGGTAGCATCTGTTAAGGAGGAGAATATATTTAAGGGGAGTAGTTAATTTGATTACATCTTTTTGATGATAACAAAAGGGGGAGAAATAGTTGAGTTGGATTGCTTATATTCATAACAAGTGCCATTCTTTTTGCTTATTAATGATTTTATTCTTTTTGCTTATTAATGATTTTATTTTCATTCTTGATTTTAGATTATATTTTAAAGCAATCAATGGTTTGTCATCATCAAAAAGGGGGAGATTGTTAGCCCTAAGGCTACATGATAATTTTGATGATAACAATACACATGGATTAATTGAGATTTACTAACATGTTTATTTATGTGCAAGAGTAAGATCATTGAATAATTTTAAAATCAAGAAGAGACTTATTAAAATGAAGTGTTGAAGCTAAGGAGAAGACTACATGTTAAAGGCACCAAAGTTTAAGAACAAGGATTGACTCAAGGAATGTGACACATGAGCAATGTTCAATCAATTGGTCATATATATCTCTACAAATATCAAAATGACATGATTCTTGAGCCTTTGGAAAGATTACTCAATTTATAACATTTCATATGTTTTAAAGAAATTCAAATTTCAAGTGTAAGGTTGTCCAAATCATCATGCAAGTTGAAAGATAAATGGAAGCAGCTAACATGAGCACCGAATACTCTTTTGGACATATCTTGAGCTAGAAAAATCAAAAATGACTTGATTCTTGTGGCATTAGAAAGATGACTTAATGGGGCATATTTCATATGTTTTGAAGAAATTCAAATTTCAAATGGAAGGCCGACATAATTGACATGCAATTCGGTGGACTGACACAGAGAAGAAAAATCAACTCACATGAGCACCGAATGGTGTTTTGGCCATATTTTAAGATAGAGATATCCAAATTCTTTGAATCTTAATGTTTTGGAAAGCTTATTCAAATATGAAGATCTTTTATGTTTTGAAGAAATTCAAATTTCAATCGAAAGGCTGACAGAATTATCATTCAAGTCGGTGGACTGACACATGGAGGAAAAATCAAGTCACATGAGCAACGAATGGTGTTTTGGCCATATCTTGAGCTACAGATATCCAAATGACTTGATTCTTGATGAGTTGGAAAGCTTATTCAAACATGCAAATCTTTTATGTTTTACAGATTTTCAAATTTCAAACAGAACATTGACAAAAATGGCAGACAAGATTACGGTGTTTATGGTGGGTAGAAAATTTGGAGATGGTGTCTTCACTTGATTAAGTTCATCTCATTTGCCTAAAAAAGGAGCCATTCTCCCATGCATTTAAGTAGTGTAAGAGAAGCATTTTATCAAGCAAAAAGCAAGAGAAATATCAAGTCTAGAGAGCTTTTATATTATTTATCTACTCTTTAAAGAGAGTTATACATTTATTGTAAAAATTATCTTTGTTCTTGTATTGTGGTGAGAGTGAGATATTATTGTAAAGGATAATAGTTATCCTTGATAGAACTCTTGTTGTGTGTTATCAAGAGTTGAAGGAAGTTGCCTTGGTGAGGTTGTTCATCAAGAAGAACTCTTGGTGTGGTGTTATCAAGAGTTGAAGGAAGTTGCCTTGGTGAGGTTGTTCATCAAGAAGAACTCTTGGTGTGGTGTTGTCAAGAGTTGGAAGAAAAAGTCTTGGTGAGGTTGTTCATCAAGCAAGTTGTAAAGATTCTACAACTTAGTGGAAAGCTTAGCTCGTGGAGCTAGGAGCCCGTGGACGTAGGCAAGGTTTGCCGAACCACTTAAATTGAGTTTGCACTCTCTCTATCCCTTTCCTCTTTATATTTACTTGTACTCGTGATTGTTCTTTATTTGCCATTCTCTTGATTGCATTCTATTTTCATCTTCTTCACCTTTGTTCTTAAAGAAAGATTTAAATAATTTTGATCTTTCAAGAAAAATTTTCTAAATCCATTTTTATAAATAAAAACCCAATTCACCCCCCCTCTTGGGTTGCCATACCTGGGTCAACACAAGATTTTCCCCTTTTTCCTGGTTTCCTACTTTGACTACGCCATCTCACTCTCAATGCATCTATTGACTCATCCCTATGTTCCCTTTGATCTTTCTTACGAATTTCATAATTCAACAAAGCAGAACAAACTTCTTCAAAAGACAGTTTATCTTTCCCATGGATAAGAGTAATGCACAAATGATCTAATTCATCCGGAAGTGAGCCAATCAATAACATAGCCTTAATTTCATCTTTCAAGGTTTCATCTAAGTTTAACAAATCAGCAATTAACTTATTAAACTCACCAATATGAGAACTGATGCTTGTACCTGATTTCAACTGAAGACGGAACAATCTCTTCGATAGATATAGCCAATTCTCATTACTTTTCTTCATATATTTGTTTTCTAGTGCCTTCCACAATTTGCTTGTAGATGTCTCTTTTGTGAACGGATACTTTTGTTCTCTACACAAGCAAGAGCGAATCAACCTACAGGTTTTTATATTCAGTCTGTCCAAATCTCTTGCATTGATATCTTCTGGTTTTGTTTCTTCCAGAACAATATCCAAATCTTGTTAATACAACCCGTCCAACACCTTACTCTTCCATAAGCCGAAATTATTTCGACCATCAAATTTTTCAACGTCTATTTTTGCATTTGTCTCAGTCACTGACTTCTCTAGTACAGTTGATGATGATGCCATCACTACCTCTCACAAATAAGCTCGACACACAAATCACCAATAATCAAGCTTCAAACAGACTATTATATTCAATAACTAACAATCCAAATTCAACAGTCTAGAATAGTAGTAAGCGCGTCAATGAAATAGCCACTCACTACCCACAACCTTAGGCTTTGATACCAATTGTTGTGCAAAGCGAAAGCGAAACCAACAAAACAACCAAATGCACAATCACAAACTATGCTAGATAATTGAATATAATAGCAACTAAAGAGGCAACCAATCAACCAACAATGTAGAAATAGAAAGAACACTAAGATTTAACGAGGTTTGGGGGCGTCGCTGAAGAAAACTTCCACTATCTTCAAAGAGAATTACAAACTTTTGGGCCACAATACAAATACCACAACTATTGGGTCAAACTGTAATTATCCGAATAATTGGGTCAAACTGTAATTACCCAAATAATTGGGCAATACTACAAATACCCAAAATCAAAGGGGGAAAAAACAAATATTACAAACTTTAAGCTCTTTAATGAAAGACCCTTAAACTATGAGGTCTTATATGAGACCTTACACAATATGAGGGGGTGAAGGAGAATTTCAAATGGGACAACTAAGTGAGAAGACTTGGCTTTAATTTATAAGTCCAAGTCACTCCAATACAATGACTCCCACTCCATGTGGGATCCTTGCACATACAAATAATTGGCTAAAGAGCTAAAACTCCAACAAGACTACATCAACATGCTATTTCCTATTTGTAATAATTTAATCTTCTATTTGTTGATAATTTTATGTTATGTTCATTAATTGAAAAAGTCGATTTTAACATTTGCTTTTATTTTTGTTGTATGGAATTACCGTAAAAGTAAAAGTATGGGATAAATTGGTTGGTAATTAAAAAAAATTAAAAGAATAAAGGGAAGTTGATTTAATAATATTTACATATCAAATGGACTAAGAGAGAAAATAAAAAAATTATTTTGAAATTGATAATTTTATCATCATCATCATCCGATTTGAACCAAGCCTAAAGGGCAATGACGAAATCCAAATCTGGTGCAATATACAAATATGTCATCAATATTAATGGTAGACAAAATTCAATATCCAATGGTGCCTGTAACATCAAATAAAATATACAAATACATAACTAAAAATGCCTTATCATATACAATATACAATTGCCCAAGATTGTAAGACTAGCTAGTATCACATGCAATGGGTTGTTACAAATAAGTATTTGGAAACTCAATATATTAAACACATGCAACATAAAAATCCAATAAAGTTTCTCCTTAAGTTGAGTAGACCTAAGCCATCCAAGGGCTCTTGGAATGGATTATGGTCTAGTTGGCACAAATGGAAGAATGAAAAGTTATTCTAGCCTAATATGTTGGCCCGAAACCCATTTAGGTGGCCCCTTGGTCATTAACAATGGTTGGCTAAAAAAGAAACGTGTAGGATGATAAAAGAGTTGATCATATTTATGAGCGAGACTTTCATCCCACTATGAGAGTTTGCGATCCTAGTACTATTATTAAGTCCTTTTAAGAACTTAATTAGGGGAAACAGACAAGCCATAGAGGCAAATCTAGAGATACTCAGAGTTGCGACCTAGGAATAAAAACAGGAAAATTAAGCTTGATTCATGATAATCTGATCTTACTTTTAAACCTAAACTACTTTCTCTCCTTCAGAGATGGGTTTAGGAAGTTTGGTGTAGGCTTCACTCAAGGGGATGTTAATCTAGTCTCCACTAGGGTCTATCAAATTCATTATTATAAGTTGCTAATGCTACCTATCTTGATCCAATGTTCATTCTTACACAACCGATTTTATCTTTTTAATAAATGTGAGGTGTCAATAATTTATTAACATTCATAAAATGATAGAGGAAAATAGAGTACATTTCCTTCAAAAGTAAGGGAATGGGGATGGGTTTATAACACATCTAAATAATAACAATAAAAACCTAAAATCCATCCAGTAAACTCCATTAGTAATTTCAAGAACAAATAGACCAAACAAAAAGAGGAACATGAATGAGAGTTATACATTATGAAACAAAGATGACTTCCATTTGAATAATGTTCACTCATCATGCCAATGGAAGCAATCAATATGAGTTGTACAATATCGATCAAGCCAAACAATATTACAATAACAACCAACAAATGCAAGTTAAAAGTTTTCAACTAAGCAATGCTTACACATGATAAACACTCTCATCACTTATCAAACTCAACATTATCATCAATCAATAACCATATAAATCCTAACCATATTATTCCTAATTAAGCATTGCAATCAAACCAATCAAGCATATTATCACTTAACTAAACATGACATCATTGACTACTGCTATTTAACTAAGCATGACATAACTAAACTACTATTGCTATACTAAGCATGACATAATTAAACTACTACTACTTGTAAGCAGGGATTCCATCCTACTCCAAGAGCTTGCGACCTAGACACTACTTTTCTGAGCTCATTTTGGATGACTTGAAGGGCCATACGAGTCAAGTTACGGAGATAAGACCCAAAGAATTGATGGAATCACCACCAAGGTAATTAACCACAGGAAAATTTTAGATGACGGTAGCGGATCCCTTACTTCTTTGAAACTAATTACCTATCGCCCCTTTAAAGATGAGTTTGGGAAGCTAGGTACGAATTACACCCGCCCGAATGTTAATCTGGCCTCCATTAAAGTCTACTGAGTTTTTAAGTCTTGGGTCAGTAATGTTATCCTATCTTGATCTGAAGTTCATTATACATATACAATCGCATTCTATCTTATTCTTCCATGTGAGAAGAATAGCAATTTATATACGTACATAGAGAAAGGGAGGACTAGAATTGATTACATTTCCATCAAACATGAGGGGAAAAGGTTAAAGATTACAACATTTCCACATAATAATTGCGATAAAAGAAACTAAATATTATGAATCAGAGGAGTTTCAAGTGTGTCTCAAATAAAGACATTGACAATAGCTTAATCATAATTAAAGTAAACATTAATCTAATTATAGCACTTCTATGCTAATCATGGCATCTTTAACCGCTAATTGATTACACTAACATGCATAATTAAGATCTAAACATTACATAATTAGCCACAAATCATGCTTAACTATACTATAAATTAACATCTAATTACCAACTAATTATGCATAATTAACAACTAATTATCTACACAATTAACTACTAAACATGCTTAAATACATGACTAACCATCTATTGCTAATCCTAAACTAAACATGGTATAATTAAACAATTAAAAATTAAACTACTCCAAAATTAAGCATGGCAATTAACTATTAATTAACTAAACTACTCCTAAAGTAAGCATGGCATAATTATCTAATTATACCTAATCATGGCAAACTAAACATACAAATATTATACTAAAGAGGACGTCTTTAGAAAACTTATCGAATTTCGAATTTAATTGGAAGTCAAACCTTTGACTAGCGCTTACACCAAGAAAGCTAAGAAAACACCGAAAAATTATACTAAAAGAGAAATTTTGAAAATATTCAAGATCCCTTAAGTTATGGATGTTTAGGTTTTTAGCATCCAAATTCGGATATCTTGAATTGGGAGCTAGGTGCCCTTATACAGGCTCCCACTTTCCCAAAAATATGCTCTTTTTCCAATATGGGACTATAGCTACAGGCATACACCTATAAGGTTACAACCATGCACATCTAACTAGAGGCATCATTACGGTTTTTAGATCTTTCTAAGGCATGGGCCCGAGGGTTCGTGCTTGTAAGGTTACATGTGTCATTTCTCTCCTAAAGGCATGCGCTTGTAAGATTATAGGTGTCACTCTTTCCTAAAGGTGCATATGAGCTGCCTCTAACTAAAGGCGTGTGCTTGAAGTGCCTAAAGGCACCAACCCTAATTTTAGATTTTTTGTACCAACTTTAACTGTGTAGGCCAAGGGTGTTGCCCCCCAAAGCCTTGGGAGGAGGCTTCCTCCTGCCTTTGGACCCTAAAATGACCTTACTGTGAAGATTGATCCGCATGTGCATCAGACAAACATGATTGATAGGGTTTTAATGTCTCCCTACTAGTACCATATTGGTCTTAAGCCTACTTGATTTTTGCACCCTATTTTTGGTGTTCGATTCTCCGTGCCCTTGCTAGTCCAAAAAGGACTTCTAATTGCTATCTCTAATTATTATCATCAGGCCTCTAAACCATAAGCAAAATTTCTATGCTTTGCCCCCTACTTTGGAAGCGTTTGTGGAACACAAACATTGAACAGAGTATAGTATACCTTGCACTTACCTACTTCGAGCTTGATGTCTGGAATCCATTAAATTTTTGGACTTAATGGCTTTTAAGGTAATCCTACACTGCCTTATGATTCTATGATGACATTCTACATTCCTTGAAGACCTCGAGTGTGAGTCCACACCCTCTAGAGATGTGTTTACATGATTCCATGCTAAAGGATTTTAGTGCTATTTCACATTTTTTTTAAGTCTTTTGTGTGACTCCACACTCTCTAAAAATACCTTTGCATGATTCCACGCTCAAGGATTTTGGTGCTATTCATTCCACTTTGAAAATTTTGGTGTGATTCCACACTTTCTAAGGATACCTTTATGTATTTCCATACTCAAGATTTTGATGTTATTTTGCACTTTCTGAACGTCTTCGATGTGATTGTACACTCTCTGAAGATACTTTGGCATAATTACATGCTGAAGGATTTCAATGCCATTCTCGCACTTTTTGAAATTTTTCGATGTGACTCCACAGTCTTTGAAAATAACTTTGCATGATTTCACACTTAAGGATTTTAATGCCGTTCTGTTCTCTTAAGAAAGGATTTCCGTCTGAATTTTCATGCGATTCCACACTCTTTAGGTTCTAGTGAAATTTGTATGCTATTGAATGAGCTTGTTGAAATTCTAAATTTTGTCTTAGTCTTGGTGCAATACCATGGTTCTTGGGGAGTCTAGTGCGATTATGCACTCTTTTTTGTGCTTCCTAGAAACTTTGGTGTAATTCTGCACTCTCTGGGGGTTCTAGTTGATTCTGTAAACTCTTGAATGATGTTGTTGAAATTCTAAATTTTCTCATGGTTTCGGTGCGATTCCATGCTCTCTATGGAGATTGGTGCGATTTTGTACTCTTTTTTATGCTTTGGTTTGATGTTGTACTCTTTTTTGTGCATCCTAGGGATTTTGATGTGATTCTACACTCTTTGGGGGTTCTAGGTAATTCTACACTCTCTAAAGGTTCTAAATGTAACTCTATAGCTTTTAGGGGTTTGAATGTGATTCTACACTATTATAGGTTGTGGATGCTATTCTGTAGGCCATGGTAGGTCCCGATGTAATCCTTCAACCCTTTAGGGTTCCCTTTGGGTTTCCTTGTTAGCAATGTGCACTTGTAAGCTTCCCTTCTAGAGGTGTGCGCCCCTACTTACAAGTGCCCACCTACATCTTCTAATTTTCTATTTTTACAGTTTTACCCTTATTCGTTATTACTAACACCGTTTCTTATTTCCCTTTTTTCAGGTGGAGAAAATTCATAAGCCAAGGACTCATACTCTTATGCCTGCCAATGGGACAACAAGATCTGGTTAGGTCCCTTGCAGAGGCGTATCTTGGCTGTCAGCTTTGATGGCTTTATCGAGACTCTTCTTGCGTAGCAACTGTGTACTAATCATCAAGCATTGGTGGCTTTGGTGGACAAGTGGATAGACACTACTGCATTGGTGGCTTTGGTGGACAAGTGGATAGACACTACTCATACCTTCCACCTCACATTTGAAGAGATGACAATCACATCCTTGGACTTGACTACATTGATAGGAATTTCCTTCTCTGGTGAGTTAGACCACTTTGACACAGTCGCCTATGTGACCTCAAGGTGGTGGAGTAGGGTCAGTAGGTCCACAGGCTTCTGAACTTGGAGTTGGACTACAGTCCAGCAAATGTATATATACAGCCAATTTATGAGCCGTTAGATTAAAGAGTAAAGTTAAGTGTGTAATCCAACGGCTGTGCTTGAGAAGGGTGTTTTCCACCTAGTTTACCTGTAACCTGTTGTTCCAGTAGAGTGAGAAGTGCATATGCGATTTTGAACTTCTTCCTTCATCATTTGGAAACCTTCTTCTTGGATAGCACGCCCTTGCAGCATATTTACTAAAACGCATGGGTTTTGAAGCAGTGGGTTTTCAGGCAGCGGGTCTTGCTCTTGCAGACTGTGGTTTTGTAAGGTGCAAAACATATTCTGCAGTAGGCCATTACAGGCAAGGTGGCATTACACGGAAGCTGGGCGTGGGTTTGAGGCTGTGGCATCAGATTACTTGCGAACCCATAGTTTTAAGCAAGTAAGAGACATGAGTGAGACAACCTGTGTGGAAAGAAGTTCTGAATTTTTTGCTTTGGTGAGTTATTTATTAAGTTGTCCATGATTAATTTTAGATCCACAACACCTGACTTGGTTTGTAGTGTCCTGAAGACAAATTTGATTCATATTCGGGTAGCATGACCTTATGGCCACTCTTGGTGATGCAATTTGGAAGATGTTTATCAATTTTTGCAGGGATTGTTTTAAATTTTGGAAGATGTTTGTCAATTTTTTAAGGGATTGCACTAAAATTTTTGATGGTGTTGCATGATGGTGGTGATGCGTGTTGGTGGTGGATACTGATTGATGACGGTGGAGGTGCTCTGTTGAAGGAGGTGGTGGGTTTATTTGCTTGTTTATTTTTATTCTTTATTTTTTGCTAATAATACTATTAATGAAATTAAATTTTTAAAATTTTGTTGATTATTTATATTATTGTTAATTATTATTGTCTTTTCTATATTATGTGTGTTAAAAGATCAAACAGGCGAACTTCTGAGGAAGAGTCTTTTGTACCATGTCCTTCAGATAAGTTAATCGTTCTTATTGTATGACAAAAAACGTACAAAATAATGACTTTCTTAGTTATTCAGATGGAAGAGTTAGATGACATGCATGCTATATTGTTTTGTTGATCATTTAATCTTGAATGAGAGACAACTTTCCATTAATGACTCAAATCAGAAATCACCTCAGACAAAGAGGCATAGCTCAGTCATAACTGCTAGCTTGAAGGAAAGAAAAAAAATTGGGATAGTCTCAGTTCTAAACTTTGGAAAAAATATGCAGATTTTAGAGGGCTTATTAGTTTCTAAAACTGTAGCATTTTGCATCGCATAATACTGCAAAAGAAACAAGAGTGAAATAGATTGTCACTAGGTTTTGATTAGCATTCCTGAAGTAGATCCAATCTGAACATACTAGCTCTATAATTTGGTTAACATAGGATCTCATGTTGCCTTAACTCTCAATATGTCATGCAGTTAGGAATTTGGTGATCTTAGGCTTTAGGGGGCTAGCTTGTAGTGGAGTGCAATAGAAAGACTCAATTGCACATGTATCTAGCAGCATTCCTGATTGAGATTCTTGGTATTTAAGTACTTCATCGATCAATATTAAAAAGTTTATTTCTTGTTCACCAAGTTTACGAATAATAATGGCATCTTATATAGTCAATAGATGCAACAATTTTGATGGAATTAGTATATATTTGCAACGGTCTAACCAGCCCTGTTATTTTTTACCGTAAAGCTTTGTCTGGACATGGTCAGGCCGATATAGTATTAGGCATTGAACTGTATAAGCATGTAATATGTTTAGCTGCATCGATTATGAACTGTCTTGATAAGTGTCTATTTATATATCATTTTCATATCAATTCGACCATGTTTCTTTGCTATATTCCTTGGTATTTTTATGTTTTTGTGTGGTTTTGATGTTTGTAGGAGTTTTGGAGCAACTTGCACAAAAATGGAGTAAAACCCTTCATTTTCACCTCTGCTAGTCAACCATCTTCTCGGATTTAATTGTATTGATATACAATGAACCCGATGACATATTATATACCGTTGGAAAGCTCTCGAAGTCTATTTTCTGGAGAAATTTACGGTTTATAAATCCATTCAGTGTACCGAAAGTTGTAATCAAAACAGTGTGAGAAGTGTAGAAATGTAATTCCACAAATCACTGTAGCATGTATAATACGGGACACTGTAGCAGGTTACTGTAGCAGAGTATTTAAACACATTTTAGGGTTTTATTTTCATAACTTGAAGAGGGGAGAACGTGGAGGAGGCTGGACTCTGGAATTCTCTCATCTCTTGGAGTTCTTGAAGGAGATTGAAGCTTGGAAAGAGGAAGAACTACAATCCTAAGAGATTTTCATCAAATTTGCTAAGTTTTCCCTTTTCCTTTCATTTTCTGGAATGTCTCCATGTTGTATTGTATTTACCACGTTCTTAAACATGTGTAACTGAATCTGAATTGGTTGAGGGTGATTTCAAAGCCCCTGATATGGTTTTTGTAAGTTGATTGTACAAGAAGTTGTTATCCAATTCTCTAATTGAAGTTGCTTGTATTTTCCCATATCTAATGCTTATGATTGCTTGCTGGATTGTATTTGGGTGGCCAACTGAATATAATCTGGATATTGTCTATTGCTAGACTAGAATCTTGATCCGTAATTGTCTTGAATTTCTAATCCTTAGTAGCAAAATTGTGATCAGAGATTGCAATTGGAGAATACAACCTAAGTTAAATATCCGAGCTTGTGTGTTTATTGCTTAGATCAACCTATCTTTCTTATCGTAATGCATCCATTGAATTAAATTTAGAGAGCTTGTTCTAGGTTGTTTAATGGATAGAGATTAAATAAAGAGCCTGTTTTGTTTAACAACAAAGTAAGGAAAGATTGGGATAACAGAGCTTGTTGTTATCTACGGTTGATAATTTCAATGGTGTAATTGGATGACAATTCTACGATTAATTCGCAAATCCATATCTTGTGGCAGAGAATGATCCCTTAACCAGATTTCTTTCATTGTGTAATTCTCAATTGATTTAACTTTGCATTGTGTTATTCTTTATTTACATTAATATTTCATTTAGTTAATCCATCAACAAAACCCCCCCCATTTATCTGTTGTTGCTGTAAAATAACAAATTCAATTAGAATCAATCCTCGTGGGAACGATATCTTACTTATCACTTTATTACTTGTGCGACTAGTATACTTGCTAGTTTCGAACGCATCAAGTTTTTGGCGCCGTTGCCGGGGATTGATTTTCTAATCGATTTGTTATTTTGTTTTCATTGTTGATTCATATTTTCTTTGTTTTTCTTTTCTGATTGTTTGTGTTTAGATAACATGGCAGTAAACTTCTATCAATTCAGTAGCGGATTTGAGCCACAAGTACCATGGAGAGTAAATGAGGTAGCACTCCGAACATTGAACAACAACTTTCTGAGCTAACCTCTCTTGTGGAAAACATGGCTGTAGGAGATATGCAAAAATCTTATGAATGTGGGATATATTCTACGATGGAGCATCCAATCGACATGTATCCAACTTTACAAAAAGAATATATGGAACAAGCCAATGCCATGGGTGGATTTCCAGGACAAACAAGGCAATGGTATGATCCTTTCTCTAACACTTACAATGCTTGATGGGAAGATCACCATAATTTCAGTTACTGGAATCATCAACCAATCACTCCAAATGTAATACCAAATCGGCCACAAGGTTTCAATCAACCTAGAGTGCAGCAACCTTTTCAAATGCAACCACCACCAATGTCACATCCAGCACCGCAACCAGCTTCACAAAACTCAGGTATGTCTCTCCAGAACATTGTTAATGCACTTGCCACTAACACAATGCAATTCCAGCAGGAAACTGGGGCAAGTATCCAAAACCTGGCAAATCAAATGGGAAAATTGGCTACTAGCATGAGCAAATTTGAGGGCCAAGACTCAGAAAAATTATCTTCTCAAACGGTGATCAATCCAAGAGAGACTGCTAGTGCAATAGCTTCATGAAATGGAGAGCAATTAGATGTCTTGCCAAGGAAATCACAAACTGATGAAGGAGATGACACCACTTCCATCATGAACAAAACATTGACTTCTCAGGTAAATCCGATAACTCCCATTCCTTCATATGTTACTCCTCCACTTTTTCCTAGTAAATTTGTAAAATCGAAGAAGGAGGAACAAGAACAGAAAATCTTGGAAACTTCTCCCAAAATTGAGGTAAATATACCACTTCTGGATGCTATCGAGCAAGTACCTTATTATACAAAATGTCTTAAGGAGTTATGCACCAGCAAGAGGAAGTTAAAAGGAA
This sequence comes from Boswellia sacra, assembly GCA_013180625.2. Classification (NCBI taxonomy): domain Eukaryota; kingdom Viridiplantae; phylum Streptophyta; class Magnoliopsida; order Sapindales; family Burseraceae; genus Boswellia; species Boswellia sacra. Next base: position 265,715 of record SNVD02007273.1, on the reverse strand, counting down.
ATGAGAAAGTAAGTGTGGGGGAAAATGTTTCAGCTGTTTTACAAGGAAAAATTCCTCCGAAATACAAAGATTCAGGTACGTTCACCATTATATGCACCATTGGTAAAACTAAGTTTGAAAGAGCTACGTTCGATTTAGAAGCATTTATTAACATCATGCCATATTCTATTTATGCTTCTTTAAATCTTGGACCTTTTGTGGAATCTGGTATTACCATTCAACTTGCTGATCGTTCTAATGCATATCCCAAGGGAGTTGTGGAAGATGTGCTTGTGAAGGTGAATCAATTGGTATTTCCAGCAGACTTTTATGTTCTTGAAATGGAGGATGAGACATCTCCCAATTCAACACCGATTCTTTTGGGAAGACATCCTTGAAAACTAGTCGAAATAGATTGAGGTTCATGATGGCACTAATCACCAGGGAATTCGATGGCGAGGGCAGTGATTCGTTCAATATTTTTGAGGCAATGCGGTACTTTTAATGACTTACATTTGTTTGTGAAGGTGATGTTATTGATTATTTGCCACAACAATGTTTGAGTTAACTCGCAAGAATGGAGTGGATGTTGCCATTAGTGAACACATAAGGATAGAAAGTTTCAAAGAACCAAGAAAGCTGATACAAGTGTCTAAAGAAGTGGAGGAAGCTGTGACAAGCTTGGATGATACTAGAGCTATCACTACAAATAGGTATGATGTTTCGTACATTGAATTGCCTTTATCTAATGAGAAACTTCTTCCTTTTGTGATGAAAGCCAATACCTTGGAGCTTAAGTCACTTCCAGATCATTTGAATCATGGATTATTGGGTGAGAATGATACTTTGCGAGTTACAATGGAAATGGGCCTTGCACGAATACAAGAAGATAAACTCGTCCGAATACTTACAGATCACAAAATAGCTATTGAGTGGACAATTGTTGAAATCCAAGGCCCATCCATATGCATTGACCGTATCCTGTTAGAAGAGGGATCCAAGCCCATTAGAGAAGCACAACAGAAATTGGATCCTCCCATGATGGAACCAACGTCAGGCTGAGGAAGTTAAACCAAGCGCTTATTGGGAGGCAACCCAATGTTTTTGAAAAATAAAAAAAAAAGAAGAAAAGAAAAATAAAATGAGGTAATAATGATCGATTTTTGTGTCTCGAGGATATTCCTTTCGTAGGCCATCAAATTGATCAGGTTTTATCTCTCTTTGCCATCTGTCTTATTTGTTTTTATATTTTTTACTTGTTTTTTGACTTTTGTTTGCTATTGTGTTGTTATCTCTTTTATGTGTCTTTAGTTTCGTTTCTGCTCTTTTCTTTTCCTTCCTTTTGTTTAATTTGATTATTTCGTACTTCGAATTCATTTGTGCAACAGCTTGAGGAAACATTCAAACGGGAGTTGAAGCCATTGTTCGAAGGTTTTGAAACGTGCATATCTGGGAGAAGAACAAACTCAATCGCATTATCGGTAATATCTCTCCTTTTCTCTTCTTCAAAGGATGCCGATATCTTTTTGTCAAACCTTCGTAAATATTTTCCTTCACTTCCTCAAAATGCTGTGTTTAAAATTTATAAAGTACGGATGACTAGACTTTGGGCATTGATGCTCCTAAATGTGCCTGCTGATATCCGATGGCTTATCGAAGCCAAGGTGAGATTGTCCGGTGAGCCGGACATTAATCTCGCAAAATACATGCCTGTCTAGGAAAGAGCTACTACGCCAAGAGGCGAAGAGCGAAAAGGTTACAAGTATGTTATAAATGTGCTCGATGGAATTGTAACCAGACTTGTCGTTCATTAGGTTTTGCGTCCAGTAATAGAGAAGATAAACTTTCATTTATTAAGAATGGTTTGAGTAATGAGTCGCTGGATAATGTTTTGTTAACTCTCGAGTCAGATTCTTGTGGACTTGTTCAGCGTGAATTGCTTAATCTATGGACACAATTTCGTGATGAATTGCAGTGTTATAGTCTAGGGAATCTAACAAAAAACGACCCTGTTTGCCAGTTTATCAGAAAACTGGATGGGAAGCAAATCCCCGACTCATAGAAGGCGTTTCAGCCGTTACTGGACGTAAAACCAGAGGAAGATGTGAGCCACAATCACAACTACTTGTATATTTGAATGGTGTTGTTGTTGTCGAATTTTATTTCTTTCTTGTTTCGTTTGATCTGATTATCAATGTTGTTTTTGTGTTGTTGTTGTTTGTTGATTTTGTATGTTTTAATTTTAAGTTTTCTTTTTGACAAACCATATGACTACCCCATGATATAAGCACACGTGGAAGACAAGTGTGGAGGTTTTGTCAACCTCCACCGAAAGTATATCTTTACTTTTCATGCTTCACGTGGGAGACAAGTGTGGCGGTTTTGTCAAAACCCATCGAAAGTATATCTCTAATTGTCATGCTTCACGTGGGAGACAAGTGTGGCGGTTTTTTCAAACCCCACCGAAAGTTTATCTCCATTTTTCATACACACGTGGGCGGCAAGTGTGGAGGTTTTGTCAAACCCCACCGAAAGCATATCTATTTTTTCAAAACTCGGGGCGATAAATCTGCATCGAGCAACCCCCACCGAAATTATGTCCCCATGTGTCAAATTTGAGAGTTTTACGTGTGTATATATCCATTTTGCATAATCTCAAATGTCATTTTATAACATGTCTTGCACTTGAATCGCATAATACCTAACGTACATCATTGTCTTACACAAGTTTAGAGCACTTTTAGAAATGGAGAAAGCACCAATGCGGCGATTCCAAAATATATGCGTATTTTGTGAATCGCAATTTGGTAAAGATGGAGAGTTTACAACAGCAGCTCTTGATCTTGGTAGGACATTAGCTGCGAGGGGTATTAATTTGATTTATGGAGGTGGTAGTATTGGGTTAATGGGGTGTGTGTCAACAGCTGCATCCCTAGGAGGGAGCAAAGTTCTCGGCAATATCCCTAAACCATTAGCTGTACGAGATATCGTAGGCAACACAATCGGGGAAGAGTTACAGGTCTCTAGTATGCATGAGCGTATTGCACATATGGTTGTTACGTCCGATGCATTTATAGCTTTGCCGGGTGGTTATGGTACATTAGAGGAGATATTTCAAATCACCTCTTGGGCACAGCTAAACATCCATCGGAAACCCATTGGTTTGTTAAATGTCAATAATTTTTTTGATGCTTTGTTGTCTTTTCTTGATCAAGCAGTGGAAAAAAACTTCATCTCACAGTCAGCGAGGCAAATCCTGGTTACAGCTTCAACTGCAGGGGAGTTAATTGACAAATTACAAGAATTCATCTATTCGCCTGATTCAACAATGGCTCGGATAGATTGGTTTGGAGAAGGCAATAAAGAGGCGTAAACTAGATTTAACGCTCCATCTGTAATCTCTATCTGCTGGTTTGCTTTGTTTTTGTTTGCTTTCTTTTTATTGTGTTTTTTTGAGAGTTTTCACGTTATTTCTTTTGAGCTTTTTCAGGTTGTTTCCTTTCCTCCCAGGTAAATTTTCTAATCTTGGTTTTTAGAGTGGTGGCTAAAAAGTTTAAGTCCTCTTGAAACGCTTATGGATCTCTTTAATCTATAATGGCTGAATAAGGGCTAACTTCTAAACTTTTTAGACCCATTCTAAGTGACTTGTTTTTTTTTTGCTGACTTGTTGGACTTTGTTATTTTATTAGTAAGTTTAGTTTTACGTAATTTAGAGTTGTTATATGTTTTCGTCTTTATCAGTTTCGATTTAAAAAAAAAAATTGTGGAAAAAACCTGAGAATGGCAGAATATGGGGTTTCTTTAACCCTTGAAACGCATTCTCTCTAAATAAATCTGTAGTTTGTTTTATTTCATGTTATTTGAAGTGTCTTGTATCTTGTTTTGTTCTTCATAAATAAAGTATATCGGCTGGAACGCGTAAGTCTGCGGGCTACGGTCCTAAGGATTGTTGAAATATGCATCTTGACCTCAGGTGTACAACTGCCACGTATCCTCCCCCTCTTTTCTTGCATTTTTGTGGGTCATATAAGTAATGATTGAATTAAGAAATAACTCTTGGAAAATGAACAATGATGCATGGCTCTATGTTGCCTTGAATGTTTATTGGTTTTTGCTTTTACCTTTTGATTCCTTGCGCAACATTGAGCACTGAGCTATTATCACTGAGTTATTTGTTCACTTAGAGAAAGTTTATGTAATTTAAATGTTTCTTCAGATTTCAATGAATTCTAGAACTTGTTTTGATGGTCACTCAAGGCGAAATCCTAGGCTGTGCAACATTGGGGAAATGATTTAGGCCATCTTTGGACCGTTTGAGCCTTAATAGCCCACCTTGACAGAAATTGATCCCTAGTTACCCCTTTGAGCCCTGTAAGCCTTTTCTTTGTTACTCGCTAAAAGATTTCCTAACCTAAAATGAATTTGTTCCAAACAGTTTATCCCCTTACACTATGAGCATGTAGCATCATTCACAATTACATTCTGAGCTATGTTCTGGTTTTGGAAGTGTAGAGGAGGTTGGATTTGCCATGAGCATTGCATTGGTTTTCTTATGTTGTAAAAAAAAAAAAAAAAAAAGAGAGAGAGAAAAAAAAACAATCTGTACTTATCTTCCACTACTTAACTTGAGGACAATGTGTTGTTTAAGTGTGGGGGAGGGGAATTGCAGTTAAAAGAAAAAAAAGATGAAGAAAAAGATATCTATACCCTTGGGTGTTCTTAAAAAGAATGAAACAACAAAGTGTGTGGGTGTAGTTTCTTTTATTTTCTTAAAAAAAAGAAAAAGAAAAGAAAAAAGAAAAAAAAGAAGATTGAGTGTTCTAAATGAGTTTAGGGAAGTAATCTGGCGAATTGAAATAAAGTTGTGTTATGGGGTTGAGCTCTACATAATCTTGAATGATTTAATGTGTTTGTGGGTGATTTAAGCCTAATTATTATCCTTTATCATACCTTCACCCAAGCCAAACGTTACAGCTTAATAAAGTCCTACTTGATCCTTGGTGTTGTGCATGTCTACATTAGTGGAGAGTGACTTGAAAAGCAAGCCTATGGAGTTCATTTATACACACATCTTCAATATTAAATATGATTCATTTTTATGCATAAACTCATCCGGGGTACAAGTGATTAGGTGAGAATGGCTCTACACACACACACTTGAGGAATTGAAATGAAGCGAAACTAATCTTTAAGATAAAATTCTTTGATCAAGTGCATTATTTTGAAGTTTTCCTTGGGTTATAATTAAGTACAATCTTTGAGGCCTATTTGCAAGATGAAGCATTTGTGTGTTTTAATTTTTTGTTAATTCTGTTTCGGTTTAGTTTTATTTCATATTGTCGTAGTTGCTCGAGGACTAGCAAAGTCTAAGTGTGGGGGAATTTGATAGGTGTCTATTTATGTATTACTTTTATATCACTTCGTCCATGTTTCTTTGCTATATTCCTTGGTATTTTTATGTTTTTGTGTGGTTTTGATGTTTGTAGGAGTTTTGGAGCAATTTGCACAAAAATGAGTAAAACCCTTCATTTTCACCTCTGCTAGTCAGTGATCTTCTCGGATTTAATTGTATTGATATACAATGAACCCGATGACATGTTATATACCGATGGAAAGCTCTCGAAGTCTATTTTCTGGAGAAATTTACGGTTTATAAATCCATTCAGTATACCAAAAGTTGTAATCAAAACAGTGTGAGAAGTGTAGAAATGTAATTCCACACATCACTGTAGCATGTATAATACGGGGACACTGTAGCAGGTTACTGTAGCAGAGTATTTAAACACATTTTAGGGTTTTATTTTCATAACTTGAAGAGGGGAGAACGTGGAGGAGTCTGCATCTTTGGATTTCTCTCATCTCTTGGAGTTCTTGAAGGAGATTGAAGGCTTGGAAAGAGGAAGACCTACAAATCCTAAGAGATTTCATCAGATTTGCTAAGTTTATCATTTCCCTTTCATCTTCTGGAATTTTTATGTATTGTATTGTATTTATGACTTTTTTGAATATGTGTAACTGAATCTGAATTGGTTGAGGGTGATTTCAAAGCCCTTGATATGGTTTTTGTGAGTTGATTGTGCAAGAAGTTATTATCCAATTCTCTAATGAAGTTGCTTGTATTTTCCCATATCTAATGCTTATGATTGCTTGCTGATTGTATTTGGAATGGCCAACTGAATATAATCTGGTTGTTGTCTATTGCTAGAGTAGAAATCTTGATCCCTAATTGTCTTGAATTTCTAATCCTTAGTAGCAAAATTGTGATCAGAGATTGCAATTGGAGAATACAACCTAAGTTAAATAATCCGAGCTTGTGTGTTTATTGCTTAGATCAACCTGTCTTTCTTTTCATAATGCATCCATTGAATAAATTTAGAGAGCTTGTTCTAGGTTGTTTAATGGATAGAGATTAAGTAAAGAGCCTATTTTATTTAACAACAAAGTAAGGAAAGATTGGGATAACAGAGCTTGTTGTTATCTACGGTTGATAACTTCAATGCTGTAATTGGATGACAATTCTACGATTAATTCGCAAATCCATATCTCGTGGTAGAGAAGGATCCCTTAACCAGCTTTCTCTCATTGATTTTTCATTCGAATTAACTTTCTGTTTTGTTATTCTTCGTTTGCATTATTATTTCACTTAGTTAATCAATCAACAAAACCCCCCATTTACTCTGTTTTTGCTTTCGAATAACAAATTTAATTAGAATTAATCCTCGTGGGAACGATATCTTACTCATCACTTTATTACTTGTGCGACTAGTATACTTGCTAGTTTCGAACGCATCACTTTGGTTGCCTGGAGTTATTATTATTATTATTAATTAGTAGCAAATTTTGTACCAATAAAAATACATATATTTTTTGACTTATGATTTGATATATAAATTGTTAGTCATAAAACTTGAATTCGAGCAATACTGATAAAGGGGATATACCGATTGTAATAATACTTAAACGTATCCAACTATATATTTATCTAGCTAAATATATCTATAACAGAGGAGGAAATAGAAAGAACATTAAAGCTACCATAAAAATTAAGCAAAACAATATAAGATGAAAGACCTCATCTGCATAACTCTAAACAATATAAGGGTCCTCTTCCAGTTTGATCATGACGAAGAAGTCAAACATCAGCTGACGAATTACCTCCTTTAATAATGTGAGACACACCGTCTACTGCTCCGTTTTCATTTTTTTTTTTTTTAATTTTGGAAAGGTACTCCTTGATTCGAATATAAGAATTGACCGAGGCCAAGCGTACTCGCGAGACACACTTGTTTAAGTCTATGTATTTTAATTAGGATTTCTTGCTATATGTCTATCCATATAGTGCTTGATAATGACTAAAAAGGCAGACAACTAGAATTGACCGTGAAGTCTTCTCCTTAACGTGAATAGAACTTTGCTGAGTCTGTCTACAAGAAAATGACAACCATCGAGCAAAGAATATCTTTCCCTTAGCATTCATTCCCCTCCTATGCTAGTACGTAGATGTGCTTTGCAATGAATTTTCTAGGCCATGAGACCACGACCAAGACTTGTGAGGCACACCACACTTGTTGGAGTCGAGTCTTCACCTGATGGAATGGTTGATGTTGCCGTAGTAATCAACTTTCTTCCAAGATGTCATGCAAGACCAAAAGTGATAATTTATAGCTTTAAGAGGCCATGAATTGAATGACATTTAAAATAAATAAATTAGTTAAAACAGGAAGGGCCAGGAAACAAATTAGAATACTGTCTTTGATGCTATTATATTATGTTTGTCCATAATTATATTGCTATTAATTACTTATGAATATTGTTAATATGAAAGAAAAACAATAATCACAAATGATATCTTAATTAAAACGATGATTAATTATTCAGAATTATGTTGGTTTTGCCAATTCAAAGAGAGAGCGGTAAGGAGCCTTGCGGTGGAGCCAAAGATGAGGTGGGTGCCGTCTGCTAAAGAGCACTCACCAAAGGAGGTCGAACTTAAAAGAAAGTTACCTTTCCAGTAATTTATCCAACAAACAAAAGCTTTCAATTACTAAGGTTTTTCAACTGGTAATTAGTGAGAACAAATCTCTTCTGCTTACTATGGCTCATCTACTTGTTTAAGTAAGTAAAGGATCCTAATTCGACTCTACTTGATTTGCATAAGAGAGATATAAATGCTGATCAAAGTGAAGCTCTCTTAGAAAATTACTTAGTATAGTATCAGAACATGAAAACGATTACAACCAATCAGTCGATTTAGAATTTGGATACTCTAGCTGTCTAACAATATATGTCTGGATATATAGATAGGTGGATTATTTGCATCATTTCAAATTAGTACTATATTTGAATAATAAAATTATAATAAAAAGGACATGATGAAATGTTCAATAGTAATTTTTTTTTTTATTTTTTCACCTATGATAAATTTTCACCATCTACTAACAATGATGATAAGACATTTGTTTACTATTTTTCATATGAAACTTGATGCCTAACAAAATTATTTGAAGCCTGAAAACAATTGAAGTCAACAGCAAATATATGATAATATGATAACAAAAGAACAATCTCGTATCAAATTCTTTAAAAAAAATAATATGTATCATTATCCTTAAACACAACTCATTGTTTGTAACATGTTTAATTATCTTTTCAAATTTTGCCAGAATTTACAAAATCAAAAAACAATATAAAATATATTCAACTTGACGATTTTTATAAAAGGAATTAAAGCAGTAGGTCTTCTCCTATATATGTATTATTATTAATATTCTTCTTGAGAAATAAAAGTGTTGTGATATTTTCTTGAATACATTTTTTTTTGTTCTAATTTAAAATTTTCACTCCTCTTTGGGTACTTTAATTTCTAATATATGAATTCTAAGGGATTGTTTGAATCAACAAAATTTCTTAATTTGAACTATAACACTTGCAACTTATGTAACAAGTAAAATTTTTAATTTAATGTTGTAGATTTTACAACACAGAGTACATCAATCTTATGTTTAAATTAATCATAAAAAATATGAAATAATACAAACCGGGTAAACCGTAATTAATTGTAAAGTTCTTTAACTTATCCCAAAAGGCTGCTTTACCCAAGTCAATGGCTGTGACTGGACTCAAAAAGTGCATTTAAAAATTTTCCAGCTTAGGGTAAAGATAAGGTTGTGGAAAAGTGAAAACACCATTGAAGTAACGAACGGACAATCTAAAGTTAGGTTGAATAATAAAAAGACCCGGATTCATTTATAATACAGAAAGAGTAGAAAAACGTCAAGGAGAAGAAGCAAAGGTAAACCTTTAAAAATTATCATCAAGACTACAAAAATAGCTAGGTTGCTATTTCAGCAATCTTAGAAAAAATGGAGTAAACTAATCTGATGTTGAGGTTGAGATGATGCTAGCCACAATTCGCGTAAAGTTTTATGAGCACAATAGAAAAAGAAATTAAGCTTGAGACTTAGGGTCGTTTGTTTTGAGCTCTGAAATCTGAATCTGAATAGATTTCAGTGTTTAAAAAATTTAGGCCCGTTTGTTTTGGGCTCTAATCATTTTTTTCAGACATATATGTTTGAATGAAAAAAGTGAAAAAAATCCACTTTTTTTCATACAAAACATCTGAATGCAATAAAAAACCATAAATACCCTTATATAAAATATTTTTAATTTAAGAAAGTGAAATGTCATTAATGCCCCCTTTATAATATCAACCAAACTTATGTCTGCTGTGAAACCCCAGTCGCCATTCACCTCTTCTATCCTCTGTGCAAGCCGGCACCGACAAAGAAACCAGCGAGTATCATTGACAAAATACATATCAAAACAATCCTCTCTTCACGATCTACACAACCATTAAAATATTTTTGGACAGTTTATCTTTGTTTCGCCGCAAGCAGAACATAAAGATGGCGGTGCCGAATTTGTCTTGGCTTCCAAGACCCAAACACCGCTTCATTTGTCAAAAATAATCCAGCACACTTGTAGATCGTGAAGAGCTGATTATTTTGGCATGGGTGTTGTCATCGGACGCGCCAGATCCATGGTAACCAGTGATGGAGGATGCGGTGGCTCTAGATCTTTCTCGGCTTCTAACAGTCGAACTCCACTCCATTTGTCAAAACTAATCAGGTAAGCTTGTTTAGCGTGAAGAGCCGATTGTTTTGGTACCGGAGTTGTTCCCGGATGACGACGTCAGCGGTCGACTACGGCGGAGGGCGTGGCGGCCCCGATCCATATTTATTTTATATGTAAAATTATAATACAAACATTTATTAATTATTTTATATGTAACTAAATTTTGAATTTTTAAAATAAAAAATAATCAGTATAATAAAATTTATTTAATTGTTAAATTTTTTATTTAATTTTATTAAATATATATTTTTAATGAATTATAATTAATATAATATTTATTATTTTAAAAAATTGATTTAATTTTATTAACTATTTAATTTTTTAAGAATTGTAATAAACATAATACAAATATTTTGAATTTCAACAATGACAAAATAGTCAAATTAAAATTAAAATATTCTCTCATCACTTTTTTAAGAGTAAACAAACATTCTATTAAGTGGTATAAATTAAGTTCTAAAAAGTATTTAGATATAAAAAGTGTTAAGTGATTAAACCAAACACTAGTACATGTCCCAATTAGACTTGCAGTGAAATAGCTCTCAACATGACAACATCTTCTAAAGTCTCCAGAAATTACGTTTAAATTTCATAAATTGGTTTAATTACACACTTGTTTCAATTATTGTCGCCTGTTACACTTGGAAAATTCCTAGTTTCTAACGTGTTTACAATTCAGAAAATGCCTTTTATTTTGTCTTTAGTATTTCAAAGCAGGTCAATGTCTTGATGGCAACCACCCCACGAAATAAGTTGAACTAACAACCATCCCTAAAATTTTGTCAGTCGTTTTTCATTCCGACTTATCAGATGACTTTGTTAGACTTGGAAGATTCCTACCTTGTTCACATTTCACAAAGATAGACTCTAAAATTTTGTCTCTTTACCATGAAGTTTTGCTATGATGATAATTAATAATACAGAATTTTGATGGTTTTACCGATTCAATGAGAGGGCAGTAAGGAGTCTTGGAGTGGAGCCAAACGTGAGGTGCGTGCTTTCTGTTAAAATGAACTTAAAAGAAGTCAAGTTTTCAGCCTTAATCAGAACTGTGAAATTAATAAAAAAAGGGTATATCATATAACGGATCAATCGTGTTATTGTTTCAATAATGTATTAGGTCAATAAAAAAGTTTTAATTACGAGATTTTCGGTTGGTAATTAATGAGAACACAATCTCTTATACTTGCTATATCCCATCCCCTTGTACCATCTACTAATAATAATAGTACAATATTCGTTTACTATTTTTCGTATGCAACTTCATGACTTACAAAATTATCGGAAGCCTGAAAACAATTCAAATAAAAAATAAATAATGATGTGATAATAAAAGAATAATGATATAAGATTGTAATATATATATATATATATATATATATATATATATATATATATATATATATATAACGATACTTAGAAAAGGACTATTTACTAAAATTTGAAGCTTTATCTGTTTATGCTTAGCATGTGTAAACCATAAGTCGTGATTTCTTGATATTTATGAGCAAAAACATTTTATGAATTTATTAGTAACTTCTGAATTTGTTTAGTTAGAATAAAAGAACTTGTTGGGCTGTCGACCACATATGGTTGGAGACCAATTGGTCCAAACCCAAATCAAGTAAAGGCTTATGAAATTAAAAACAAAAGAATAAGAAAAGGCGAAAGGCTATTGTAACTTAAAATCATCATTTAAAATCTTCTTGGGCAGTTTGAAAAGCTCAGCTTGAGTGGCAATTGGATCGCAATCTAACTCATCATCTAAAATCAATTTCTTTCATAAGCTTAATTTTTTACTTTTTATTTCAGGTGAAGGTGCGTGATCAGAACTGCAAAGATACTAGAAGATGTAAACAATCATCTTCAAAATTAAGTCACAACATAAGAGAACAATTCATAGGACCTAGCTATGAATTAAAAGCATTCCAACTGATATACGATGCCTACAAAAATATTTGAAAGCTTTTAAAAGAACCTATTTATATGCTTGGCATTTATAAATTGTAACTAAAGTGAGTTAAGATTGTGCTGACTCATGCGTGTTAAGTATGTACACAGATCTGGTTTGTGAGTGTTATTAGAGTTATGTAAGCTTAAGTGAGTAGGTGATTACATAAGTCTGTAACAGGTACATTGGTTATGTTTGATTAAACTAGTATAGTTAAGTTAGTCATATCTGTGAAGTGTAACATCTGAAGAGTGTGCTAAGGATTATGTCTATGATCGAGGTTAATTAAGTTGCATAGATTAGGTTAGTGAGTGAGTGAGTGAGTGTCTATCATTATAAATAGTCCTAAGTCGAGCGTATATACATAGGCTGCGTTTGGTGTATCGCATAGGATTGTACAATTATTACTGTAGCGAATAGCATTGTATGAAATTGTATTGTATAGGATTGAGTAAATTCTATACAGTGTTTGGTTTATCACTGTATTGTATAAATGCTACACAATACTGTGTTTCGTAAAAGATTGAATTGGACAATGTTAATTTTTTATAATAATTTAAAAATAGATAAAATATAAATTTCAATAAAAAATTCATAAATTTTAATTAAAAAATATAAATTTATAAATTAAGACTAACAATTAACTTTAAAGAATACATTTTATTAAAACGTAAAAATATAAAATATAAAAACCAAATGAATTTATTTTAATTGTTTTTAAATTTAAATATTTAAATTATTTAAATATACAATTTATTATTTTAATTAAAATTTATTTAATATAAATAATATATTTAATTTTATCATATCTCTCTCTTTCTCTCTCCTTGTTTCCCCTTTCTTTTTCGTCTCTTCTTGATCCAAGTTGCAGTTTTCTTTCTCTTCTCCAGTTCTCCTCTCTTTCCGTCCATTCACCTTTCTTCTTTTTTTCTCTTGTTTCAAATAAACTTCAATTGCTACCTAGTGCAGCAGATTTTCTCTTTTCTTCTATTTGTTTTTTTTTTCCCAGGCCATACCCAGTCTGTTTCTTAGCAGGAGTTGGTGGTAGAGAAGGCTAACAACGGTAGTGGGTGAGGAAGGAAGGAAATATATTACCATGGAGATTTCTTAGTTAGAGTTGGCAGCAGACGTAGAAATGGGGAGGGTAAGAGCAGCAGTGGGGAGGTCTATAGCCACTGAGTTTTTTTTAATCATCAAAAATTATGCGAAGAAGTTTTTTTTTTGGGATTTTTGTAAGGGAAAAGAGTTTTGATTCGATCATGGGAGAGAGGGAGGAGATTGTGAACAGTAAAGACAGAGTTATGCAGCCTTATACCAGGGGTGAAGACAGGTTTATTTGTGTAGGTGTTATGTGACATTTATGCGGCCCTTATGTGCCCTTACCCTATCCTATGCTGAGTTATTGTAATGCCAAACACAGTATATACGTGAAATGCTGTCCAATGCTATCCTAACAGATGCACCAAACACGTCCATATGGTATAGTGGATTGTAACTCTTATTGCCCAAGAATATAGGCTGATTTATAGTCGAATCATGTAAAATCTTTTGTTCCAGTTTACTTTACTATTTTTAGTTAAGTTCTTGTTAACTATCCATACTGTAAAACTAACAATTGGTATAGGATACAAGTGTAGATCAAATTCTTTTTGTAGATATGGAAAGAGAGAGAAATGGAGGACTCGTCAATCAACCACCATTGCTTGAAGATGGACATTATCCATACTAGAAAGTGAAGATGCGAAATTTTATGAAATCAATTGATGATCGACTTTGGACCAACATTATTCATGGATGGACACCTCCAACAAAAACAAATGAAAAAGGAGAACAATCAGAAAAATCTTAGTCCCAATGGTCTGAAGCTGAGTATAGATTGTCCAATTGGAACACAAAAGGACTCAATGCCATTGTCAATACAGTCAACATTAAACAGTTTGGATTTATTTCGAAATTTACCATGGCAAAACAAGCTTGGTATATCCTTGAGATGAAACATGAAGGTACTGAAAAGGTAAAGGATTCTAAACTTCTCACTTTAACTTCAAAATCTAAAAGTCTTATTATGGAAGAAGATGAATCTATTCATGATTTTCATGTCCAAATCGGTGAAATTACTAATATTGCTTATATGCTTGGTGAAGAATATTCTGATGCTAGAATTATAGGAAAGATTTTGAGATTTTTATCAGATAAATTTAAGCCCAAAGTCACTGCCATTGAAGAAAGTCACAATGTGAAAATAATGAGTGTTAATGAGCTGTTAGGCTCTCTTCAAGCATATGAGATGGGTTTGATGACAAGAAAGAAGGGTAAAAGCATTGCTTTTTCTATTGCTTTAGAGAACAAAGAAATTGATGATTCAGATGATAAAGAACTTGCTCTTATGGCAAAGAATTTTCTCAAGTTTATAAAGAAGAACTACAAAAAGACGATTCAGTGAAGCCTCAAAAGTTAGAAAGTTTTGATGCAAAGAGATTCTTCAAGGAACCAGACAAAGAAGAATAAAGAAAAGATTGAGAAGTTTGATGAAGAAAGGCAAATATAGTGTTTTGAATGTAAGGGTTTTGGGCACATTCAAATTGAGTGCCCAGATTACAAGAGACGAAAACATGAAGGCATGTGTGCGACTTAGAGCAAAGATTATTCAGAATCAGAGTCAGATCGAGATGAACATTGAAGCAATTTTATAGCATTTTTAAGAACTATAATTGACAGAGGTAAAAAATTATGTCTGACATAACTAAAGTAGTTGGTTCAAACAGTGATCAATCAGAAGCTGAGGAGGAAACAAATTATCACGAGTAACTTCAACTTACTTATAATACTCAGTATGAATCATGAAAAAATTAGAAGATACAAGTCAATGATCTACAAAAGGAAAAGGAAGTTCTCAGATGTGAGAAAGCTTATGCAGAAAATTGCATGAATGAACTTGAGAAAGAACTTAGTCACAAATAAAAAAAGGAAGAAATGGAGACACTTAAAACTGAACTTGCAGAAGAATAAAAGTATGTTAAACAAGTCATAATCAAATCAGTTATACTGGATCAAGTTCTAAGCCTTGGAATGAAGAATTCAAACAAGCAAGACATAGTATATAATAAAGGTAATATTGCTTCCACTTCAAAATCTATTTTTCTTAAATCTTTCTAAAAGTTTTTCAGGCTCAAGTTCAAATGCTAACACTCCAAACTCAAAAGGTAAATATGTCTTCATCTTACCTATGAGTTCATTTAAGTCAAGCCTAAAAAGGGTAAATCATTTTGTTCATATCTGTTATTCCTGTGGTGTTAAGGGTCATATTAGACCAAGGTAATTGAAACTATTGAATCTATTGAATAAAAAATAAAAATAGTATAGACAGTTACTAAGACAAAAGTAGTTTGTGTTAAGAAACAGGTAACCTCTTGCAATATTGCTTTCACTGCTTTAAATCCAGAACTAATGATGCTTGATATTTTGACAGTGGGTGTTCAAGACACATGATAGAAACAAGAATTTCTTGAAGGCTATCATATCATATAAGGAAGGTACAGTCACTTTTGGTGATAGGGCTAAAAGCAAAGTGCTTGGTAAGGGAACCTTGTGCATCAATGGTTTGCCCGAGTTAAAAAATTTTAAAGGACTTAAAGCTAATCTAATTAGTGTTAGCCAAATATATGATATTTAGTTTGAGGTAAATTTTACTCAAAGCAAGTGCATGGTTTTAGATAGAAATGGAAATTGTATTCTAGAAAGCATTGGATCACATGACAATTGTTACTTGTTGACAAGTACTAATGCATTTTCTGTTAAGATATCTGATTTAGAATTATGGCATCAAAAGCTAGGACTTATGACCTATAGAGACTTGGTCAAGTTAACTAGGACTGATGTAGTTAAAGGTATTCCTATTCTTAAAGAAAAATTAGAAGGAATTTGTGGACCATGTCAGTTAGGTAAATAGATAAGAGCATTACATAATTCAAACACGTATTTTAGTACTTCTAAAATTCTTGATTTGCTGTATATGTACCTTATAGGACCCATGCAAATTGAGATTACATGAAAAAGATATATTTTTGTTTGTTTAAATGATTTTTCTACGTTTACTTGGGTTGATTTCATTCATGAAAAATTTGACACTTTTGAAGCTTTTAGGAACTTACGTGTTAAACTTAAAAATGAATAAGAACGAAACATAGGGAGGATTGTTAAAATCAAAAGCGGTCATGGTAAGGAATTCAAGAATGTAAGCTATGTAGATTTTTGCAAATTCCATGGTACAACTCATGAGTTTTCAGCTCCAAAGACCCCTAAACAAAATGGAGTGGTAGAGAGGAAGAACAAAACTATACAAGAGATTACAGGGATGATGTTAAACAACAAGAAGCTAACAAAAATGATGTGGACAGAGGCTATTAGCATAGCATGTTATGCCTCAAATAGAGTGTTCGTAAGACTTAAAACAATGCAAACTCCTTATGAAATTCTCAAAGGAAGAAAGTTGAACATAAGAAATTTCCATGTTTTTTTATTGCAGGTGCTTTATACTTAATGATAGGGAGCAATTGGGTAAGTTTGATACTAAAAGTGATGAAGGAGTGTTTGTTAGTTATTCAACAAATAGCAAAGCTTTTAGAGTTTACAATTTGAGGATTAAAACTATAATGAAATCTACAAATGTGGATTTTGATGACACTAATGACTATTCTATTTATTCACAGGAGGAGGAGCAAATAGTCAGTTTCACAAAAGAAGAAGGAAATTTGAAGTCAATTTCAATAGATAGCAAAGATGAGACAGTCACAATTAATACAATTACTATACTTAGCTCAAATAAAACTAAACCATTGGACAAAATTGATCTAGACAGAAATCAGATAAGAGATATTGTTGTTAGAAAGATCCACCTTCTTGGATACAGAAGACACATCCTACAATATCAATCATTGAGAGTCCAGAAAGTTCAATGAAAATAACAAGTTAGGTGAGAAACATGGCAAGTTATTCTTGTTATGTCTCTTTAATAAAACCTAAGCATATCAATAATGTCTTGAAAAAAGATGTCTAGATTAGTGCAATGCAAGAAGAATTGAATCAATTTGAAAGAAGTAAAGTATAGATTTTAGTTCCTCGACCAAATGACGTAAATATAATAGGAACTAAATGGATATTTAGAAACAAAACTAATGAAAATGGGCAAGTTGTTAGAAACAAAGATAGTTTAATTGCACAAGGTTACACACAGATTAAAGGCATTGAGTTTGAAGAAACCTTTGCATCTATTGCTAGACCTGAGTCTATTAGATTGTTGCTTGCCATTGCATGCTTGTTAGGTTTTAAGGTATTTTAAATAGATGTTAAGACAGCCTTCTTGAATGACTATCTTAATGAAGAGGCTTATATTGAACAGCCCAAAGGATTTGTTGATCCTAGGCATCCAAATTTTGTTTAAAAACTTCATAAAGCATTGCATGGTTTGAAACAAGCTTCTAGAGCTTGGTATGAGAGATTGACCAATTTCTTGATGCAAATAGGGTACACTAGAGGTAGTAATGATAAGATTTTATTTATTGAACATGCTTCTAGTTTTTTCATTATTGCTCAAGTGTATATTGATGCTATTGCCTTTCGTTCCACTAACAAAGTTAAAGCAAATGAATTTGTTGAGCTATGTAGAGTGAATTCGAGATGAGCAAAGTTAAATTTCTTTCTTTGTTTACAAGTGAAGTAACTTGAAAAATGGAATTTTTATTTCATAATCAAAATATACTAAAAACTTGGTAAAGAAATTCGAACTTGACAAGGCTAAGGAACTTAGAACCCCTGTGGATACTAAAATCAAATTGATAAGAGAAAATGAAGGAAATGATGTTGATTTAAGCCTTTATAGAAGCATGATTGGGAGTCTTCTATACCTAACTACAAGCAGACTAAACATAAATTTCAATTGTGGCTTATGTGCTCATTTTCAGTCATGTTCAAAGGAACTATATTTATTAGTAGTGAAAAGAATTATGATCAGGTATGTCCATTGCACTACTAAATTTGGGGTTTGGTTTACTAAGGATACAAATGCATGTCTTGCAGGCTATAATGATTTAGATTGGGCAGAAAATATTAATGATGGAAAAAACACTTGGGTTGGTTGCTTTTATCTTAGAAACAAAATGCATGTCTTGCAGAAAAATAACATTTCATTATCTATTGTAGAGGCTGAATATATTGCTCATGAGAGTTGCTATACTCAATTACTTTGCATAAAACAAATACTAAAGGACTATAATATTAATGAAGACTCTATAACTTTATTTTGTGATAACACTAATGCAATTAGTGTTTCAAAAAATCCAGTCCAACACTCAAGAACTAAGCACATTGATTGAAGGCATCATTTTATTAGAGAGCTTGTTGAGTCTAAAAGAATGCATATTGAACATATCACTATAACGAATCAACTAGCTGACTTATTTACCAAGCCATTTGATGCATTAAGATTTGAAAAACTGAGAAAAGTCATTGGCATTTGTCAGTTATCTACATAAAATTGTGTTTAATTATATCTTTCATATCTATAACATCATTAGTCAATTTTTCAATTTAAGTATGATTGAGCTGCTTCGTTCGTTTGAATTTGTTATTAATTCAATGTCAAAAACAGAAAGAGCTTCAGTTATGATATCTAAAAGCTATCCTTACAAAGTAATTTCAATGTATCTTAGAAATATGTTGAGGTCACCCACTCTAATGGAAGAGGGTCGCCTCATTTCTTGTGTGAAAGCTACTATTTTGGCAAAGAGATAATTCATGTTGAGATTAATATTTGTGTATGCAAAAAGTATACTTATATTGACCATTCAACTGAATTAAATCTTAAAATGATGAAAATGAATATGTTATTTTTTTTACAACTCTGAAACATGCCTAGTTTTAAAACAACTTTATAAAGTTTAGATATTTCAGTTATGTGATTGTTAATTATTTTTAGTCATGTGCAGTAAAACTTTCAAATAGTGCTTAATGTCTAACATAGTTTGATTTTCTTGTATCCTTGTGTGTCAATAAGTGAGCCAAGTAAGCAAAATTAATATGAGAAGGAGTTTGTTCAATGGCGGGAAAGTTTTAAGTGATATCAAGCTCTTGATTTTTATTTTTTTTTTAGTTTCAAAATTGCCTTATTTAATGCAAGATTTTCCAAAATATTTTATTTATGAGAAATATTTGAAATTTCCATATTTATTGTAGTAAAAATATTTACAAATAAAGATTTTCTCTTTTTCTAGTAAAATTATTTTTGGAAATACAATTTTATTTGAAACCGGGTTATCCTTATATCACTTTCATTGGTTTAATTAAGTGAAGTCAAGTCTTCATCCAATTTTCAATTAAACGGTCAACCCTCGACACAATCCAAGAAAAAACACGAACCTTATTTGTTATACATATCCCTCAAGTGCCATGAAGCTAAGAAACTAGCCGACATACTATCAGAACCTGAAAAAAGATTGAAACCAAATAAGCATTTTATATATAATTTGAATTTTCTAGTTATCTAAAAATGTCTCAGCTTATATATATATATATATGTATATGGATTTTTTGGTCATTTCAAATACTATATTGAAATAATAAAATTGTATAAAAGGATACAGTTTAATAATCAACTGACCAATATGTAAATTTTTTTTTAATGTTACCCTCTAAAATGAGGCCTAAAGAACAATTAATTTGGTGCCAGTGCCGAAGACAGCAAATTAAATTAGTGGAGGCAATATCTTTCAACAACAATATAAAAGTAAACAAGAGAAATCAATGTATTAAAAAGCTTGGCATCATTTAATATTATGTTTGCAACAAAACATAAGAATGTTAAACCACAAAAGGATTCATAACTCGTAAGACCAAAGAAGTGCAATCACACAAAAGAGTTCCCATACACAATAGACGTTCGAAGAGCCCCCTACTCATGAAATGACAAAACGTGCTTCAAAACCTGAACTAATATGAATAAGAACTCAAAATCAATTTAAGAATAATTTGTTTTGAAATAATCTAAGGTTTAATTATGGTACTTGCAAAATCATACATGAATAAATGACAACAAATCTTTTGACATGTGTAAGAAATTATTGTTGGTCCATTTTTTGCACCAACAAGTATAATTAAAAATATTAATTCTATTTTATTATATTTGTGCGATATATATTGTTAAAGTTACATTAATAAATGACATAAAATTAAGAAAGAAAAGGACAATAAAAGATGGTAATTAAATGATAGGTTACCCTTTTAACCAACTCATTGTCTATTATAGCTCGGAATTACTTAATGAGCTCTTTTTAGACATAAGTTGGACAAGATACAAGGAGTGAAGCAATTGATTGAGTGACATCTAGTAGCCATTTAGTGGCTTCATAGTATTTCAAACCTAGAACGTGTGATTAAGTTATAATTGCAATACTAGAAAGACTCTTGACTTAACCACATTATATCGATCATGTTAAGCTGATCAATAAATGGTTAGGACTAAGGAAATTAAAGGTGGCAGTTTTTAACACGTCACAAATAAGACATGAAATTAGTGAGTTTAGGTTGATCTTAATTGTGTTCGTGTCAAAAAATATCCAACCTGTTTCATAATAGCCCGTAGATGATATGAATCTGTTTATGATACTAATCGGTTTATAGACACAAAACCATTTATAACCTAAGCACGTTTATAACACGATTAAAAGATTTGATACAATTATCTAATTGATTTTGGAATTTGAATTGTAGATTAAGGTTATTTTTATAATTTTGTAAATCACAATCAGTGTTAAATTGTCTCAAACATGTAAATGTGTCATAATCGTATTAAACGTGTAAATAGGCTGAGTGTGTAAATCGTGTCAATCGTGTAAACATGTTATAATCTTGTTAGACAAATTATATTCATGTTAGTGTGTCATATTGTGTTTTCCATGTAATTAATCATGTTGTATTCATGTTGGACCTGCTTGACACAAATAACAAACGGTTATATTCATGTTAGGCTAATTTTTGTTGTATTTTAGCTTGATATGACACGAGAACACAAATTGTCACCCTAAAGAACATGTGTGAAAAGTTGTATAAATGCCTTCATATTTGACTTCAAAAGGAAGAAATACTTTATTTTCTTCTTTTGGAGCTGGAAAGGTCAACTCTAGAGCTTAAACTTTCTTCTCTTTTCTTTGTTTTTATGTTTTCTTTATGGGTCAATTCGACAAATCTTTTAAATCCCACATAATCACTTTTGAGTCTGAAAATCTCACATATCTCTTCCCTCCTTTAAAAAATAAATTTCCCAAATTGTCTATAGTTAACGATTAAAAAATATTCAAAATTTTGAAATAAATAAAAAATAAAAATAAAACCTAAAACTTACTGATTGACTTCCATCAACCACTACCTCAAGAATCTTAGAAAAAAGCACTACCACAATAAATCATACATAAACTTTAAAAAAACTTTTTATGAAAAAATTTACATTAAAATCATTTATCAAAATCTTGAAATAATAAAAATTCATTGAATTTGCATGAAAAAATTGTCTTATAAAATTCAAATCTTTTAAGGTAATTTATTTATTTTTCTAATTTTATTTTTTTGTTATCTTATATTAATTTTGAATAATTTATTGATAATTTGGAAATTTTATATTTTTTAATGAAATTTTTAATTGTTCTTAACAAAGAAGGGAGATATATGAGATTTTCAAAATCAGATATATTTATATAAGATTCCTTGAGGTTTCTGGAGTTGACCCTTTCTTTGTTGCTTCCTCACCGACATTCCATCGTTAAAACACTTCCTCTTACGTACACATATTTTCATTATAAATATTGAGAGGATTTTCGTTGTATTTAATGGAGAATTTGTCATTTGTAATTTTGTATTATAGATATTTATTAAGGGTACTTTAGTATTTGTCATTCTTTCATACCATACTCGGCTGATTTTAATTTTGGACACACGTCTGTTAATATTGAGCAATTGCTCGTATCAACAAAATCAACTACCAGAACATGGAAATAGATTCCCTTGAACAATAAATTAACGGTTTATTCAAAGACAAATATAATGAAAAACAATATATTTTCAAGCCTTTTCAACTCTATATGGTATATAGTTATCAAATCACCTTACCTAATAAGAAAAAAAAATGCGGCATAGACGTAGCAAAATACAACAAAAAACCTAAATTAAGAAACTCTCATGCGCAAGCATTTATAGTTATGCACTTATGGATGCATACATGTCTTCGTGTCCCCAGCCTTCAGCTATCTCTTATTAGTTATTTTATATTATATAATGAAGAAGCTAATGATGCCAACGATTGAGCAAAGGCATCACCATAAACTTCATCCCGCCTTCTTTGCAATGGAAGCCACCACGTTCACCGCAAGCAAAGTAGTAAGGCTGCCACTTCTTTAGCACAAATTGGAACCCTTTCCCGCTACCTTGTGTTGTGTTTGCTATCATCTTGGCTCTTGACAGGTCGCATGTTAGGTAACTCCAGATGTCTGGTAGCATGTAAACGCTGTGTGGAAACACTTTGGGCGGGTCTGGTAGATCCTACTTGAAAACTGTAAACGCATCACATATCATCACACCATATTATTAGAATGAGATTATAATTAGTAATAAATTAATTTAATTTCCGATAATCATATCATAATTCGTGACACAAGGCATGTAACAATGTCGGTAGTCTTAACGGGTTATTCTAAGGATGTTTATACCTCGGAGATTGTAGAAGGGTGTTTGTTTACTCACCGAGAACATCATTGACGTAAAATGGTGCATTTTGGAAAGCCCAAACGCTGTAGTTGAAGCCGAAATGCCAGTTGGATCCACCCACGGTGATCTTGTGGGGGCTAACATTCGGTTTATGATGATGAGAATCGTTCTTGGGACGACCCCAATGAATGTGGTTGAAGCCATAGGACCAAGACCAATCCCTGTTGGCCATGCTCACTGTGAACGTGGAAGCTGCTGCTACGATTAGAACAAGCGCATGTACAACAGTGAAACCCATTTCAAGACACTGCAACTTAATTCCAATATTGATAAAATTAAAGAAAGTATATAATATTTTTGAAAGTTGTATAAAGAAGACAATGAAAAATAGAGGCGATGTGTTGGTGGTTGCAATGGTTCTTATATAGCAGGGGAATGCTAGTGTGGAACTGCCAAATTGTGCCTTTTATAAACTTGGGTTGGAAATATTTTATTTTACCACAAGAAAAGCTATGTGTACGTGAAGCTCGTTCTCGACCTAAGTGATTAATTTTCCATAAGTCTTCCACTTGGGGTCATTAATTCTATTTATTTTCATTGTCTTCAATTTAATGATATTGGCTTCAAGAGTCAATATTGGTGAGCTCGTGTTTTGATCAGTTGAGTTTTGCTAGAGGAAAAACATTTTATAGTATCAAATTGGATGTATATGAATGTGAAAGAGCTTTTTACAATCTGCATATGTTAATTAATTAGACTTTAAGAACAAAATCAACAACAGATGAAATGGGTTGGTGGCGAAAATTGGGGAAATTCTTCCATGATCAGGCCAAACCTAATTATACGCTTTTGTGATTTTCATTCTAATTTATATTACTTTATATAGCTATAGTTTCAAAGTTGACCAACGCGCGCAATAAAAGTGAATCTTATAATAATTCTAAGAATAATGTAATGGTGTGATTCTAACTGAAATTATTTGACTACAGTTGAAAAAAAAAAAACATTTTCTTGTACGCCACAAACAAACCTGAAAAATGTTTACGATTGAATGATGTAACAATGATGGTACTGCAATTACGATTATGGCTTATACCACTCATGTGAACACAATAATTTTTTACCAAACCTCTTAAAAGTGTGTTGTTAATAAATTTTCATATAAACTTATGAAATAATTAATTTACTGCAATATTTTATCATATGTGTTATGTATATAATATGTGTGTGTGGGTGCATATGTGTGTGCGTATATAATCATAAATTTATAAGTTATATATAATATAAATCCATTAATTTTTATTTTATTTGAGCGATAAATATTAATAACACTTGCTCTCTGAAGTAGACATTAACAATATTATATGGCTTTCAACATGATCACGGTTAAGATGGAGGTGATTAGATTTACATTACAAAAAAATAAAGAAGAAAAAAAAATGGAAATCACCCAAAATAGCATATATACTTTAGTTCATTGAACAATAATTAAAGGCAGAAATAATCAATATATAAAAAATTTTTCCAGCCTTTCCAACTCTCTATAGTGATCAAATCACCTTAGATAAAAAGAAGACAAAAAATTAAATTTCAAAAAAGGGAAATTTTCAAAACTAACCCTCCAGAAAACAAAATTTTTATTCATAACTCCCCTCAATAATTTTTTCAGCTGACTAGCATCCATACCCGTAAATGACCAATTTGCCCTCGTAAGCACCCCTTTTTCAAAACGGTTCCCTCCATCCAAACATTTGTTGAACCCCCCCGTTTCATCCCATCCATTGATCTGCTCTCCGATTGATTCGACGAGAGGAGATAGTCGACTGACCCTCGAGAAACCCACGTTGGAGCTCTGTCCGATTGAGGCAGCTAAGATAATCAACGGAGACAACCACGTCCGTGTGGCCGAAATCGTCGACTCCATAAATGGAATTAACTCGTTATGTGATAACATGATATTTGCGAATGTGTGCACCAATTCAATCTACCATGAGCTCTATGAAAGATTGTGAAATTTTGTCACTTGCAGAGATAGAATAATTGAAACCAGGTTTAGGGATTCATTAATTGTAAAGTGCTATTTAGGATGAAATTGAATAGCTATAGATTGTTCTGATTGGTGGTTGTGTGCTGTGCTGCATGTATTTATGTTGTGCCTGCGTGATACGTATTTAAACTTGAGGTTGAAGACGATGACCAGTATTGTCGAATTGTCGAAGTGTCGCAACTGTTAAGTAGCTGTCAAATGGTTTGTCGAATTATGCTGTATAGGCTGTTTGTATCGTCGAATAGTCGAAATATTGGTAGAAAAAATGTATTCACAGTTGTCGAAGTATGCTGAGCATGGTGATGGTGTCGATGTCGTGGATGGTAGTATTGGAGGCATAAAACGAAAGATATCATTCACTCTTTCAAGGATAGGATCAACACTAACATGGTTCCGCTTATCCTATCCCATTTCTTCCTAATGTGTTGATGTTCTGATATCCCATGGCCTTACCGGAGTCATAATAGGATGTGATACTTGTAACTCCATATCATTATTGTCCACACCATCACCATGCTCACCATATGTTCCATCATCACCGTGCTCAACATATGTTCCCTTATTTGCTGCCTCGTCCACATTGTCTCTCTCGTTTGCTGCACATCCACCCTCACAAATATCTCTAACTCCTCTTGACAACTCTTCAAATTCTTCTTTGATACTCTCAGGCCATGAACATCTTTTATGATTTCAAAATCATCGCCTGTAAGACTACAACAGTACTGAACATTACCAACATGCCCAACATTACTGTCAACATTTATAGCTCTAATATTAACATCCCCAGTGCCACCGCAATCATGGACAAGATCACCATGCATGACAAACGATGGCACATTACTGTTAATAGGTTGTTTAGGCTGCTCAGAGGTCTGATGGTTTGGAGTTTCAACATGGATTATACATGTTTCAGTTCTAGACGACGACTTCTCACACTGCTCAACCTCGACGTACAACAATGTGTATGATGATAAATGTTTCAAACTGTCTGCAATGAGAAATCTATATTCATGCTCACATCGAATAGGGAGCAGCCTCACACTATTGGTTAGGTTAAATTGGGCACTTAATTTCAACTTTGTTCGATGCCCATCTAGCCTAAGGATTTCACATATCGCAAAAACTCTTGGTAAGACGTCTCCCTTTGAATCAACAATGGAAATCAATCCCCATGACTATAAACAACATCCCCACTAGCATTCGCCTCAAATTTTCCATCGTAGAACAATGCAAAACTGATATCCTCCATCTGGACAATCTAAAATATCTACAGATTAGAGAAAATACAAAAAAAAACCAAAAAAAATAACAAAAAAGGGGTAAAAATAACAAGTCTATTAAATGGTTAGACAGTTAGACAGTATAACAAACTAACTGTAGAATTTTACTTCGACGATATTCGACAATTCGACGACTACTCGACAATAGTTCGACAATTCGATTGCTACTTCGACTGATTTTCGATGATTGACATCATGGTTTGATGATATTTCGATGATTCAATGATGTTTTGACAATATTTGACAATTCGACTATCGAACTGTCAAATTGTCGAATTATCATCGAATTGTCGAACTTCTGGGTTTTTAAACCCAGATACAAAAGTCGAAAATAGGATTTCTTGCCATGAACCAAACAAAACCAATCTACATTCATTTACTTCAACCTCTATTCGACTATATCTATGCATATGATATGATATTTATTGTTATAATCATTGAAAAACTTAAATGAATGAGCTACAGTTGAGTTGCAAATGCACATTACCTCAATTTCTAACTCTTTTCAATCCGAATGAGCCTCTTTTCTTATGTTTTTTGTATATTATAATGTGTTTGATTGCTGCTCCGAATGTGCTTATGTTGATTATTTGTTGTATAGCCATAGAAACCTTAGATAGTTAGAGAGAGAGAAGGAGAGAGAGAGAGAGAGAGAATTACGGTGGTGGTTAGGTTAGTTAGAGAAAGTAAATGTCATGAGGGCAAATTGGTCATTTATGGGTATGGAGGCTAGTCAGCTAAAAAATTATTGAGGGGGGCTATGAATAAAAATTTTGTTTTCTGAAGGGTTAATTTTGAAAATTTCCCAAAAAAAAGAAAAAGAAAAAGAAGAAGCTCAAAGTGAAATACAATAAATTCCAAAGGTTGACTCTCTCATGAACATATATTGATTAGTTGCAAGCATGGTTATGCATCTCTTCCACTCCGTAGCCTGCAGCTGCTAGCTGTTATTATATTAGACATAGTGAGATGATGCCTACAGCGATGGAGCAGAGGCGTCACCATAAACTTCATCATGCCATCTTTGCAATGGAAGCCAACCTCGTTCACTGTAAGCAAAGAAGTATGTCTAAATTAGAACCTCTACTAGAGCCATATATGCTAACTGGGAACACGAACGCTGCCTGTAATTAGAACAAGTGATGCAGCATAGGTTATTTTACTATTATGGTTAATATAGTCTTTTAGTATTTATTTAATTAGGGTTTTATTCAAATTGGGAAATTATCAGTTTAGGGATTTTGACTCAAATTAGGGATCTTGACTTTTTCTAATTTGATTCAAACCAAAATTGTTAGTCTAAGGATTTTGATTCAAATAGGATTTTGACTTTCCTAATTTGACTCAAACTCCAATATGTCTTGATTAGTACAAATATAGGGTTTCATTATTGTTTTGTTAGACATTATTATTCAGACATTGATTATTTTGAGTTATTGAAGAGTATTCAGATTATTAGATTGTTGGTTGGTCGATTGTGTGTGAGTGATTGTTGAGTGAGTGTTTGAGCTTAGTTTGTTCTTGTACAGGTTCCCCGTCAATTTGGTATCAAAGCCTAACATCATTCCATAAAATTCATCCTAAATTCCATAAACCCCAAACACAGTCACCGTTCACTACTGTTCATCGTCGAAGTTACTGTTCATCATCGGCAATAGACACATCGTTCATCACCGAATACATCAACTTGTACATCAGGCCATCCCCATCAATCTTCTATTCATCACCGTCACCAGAATCCCATCGAAAACCCTTCAAAAAGCTGAAAAACAATTCGTCGCTGTTACTGTTTATCACCGCCGACCGGCGAGTGGTGTCTCATCTCCACCACCAAGTGATAGATCGACCCCTCCCCGTTAACTTTCCCTTCTTTGTCGCTGCTAATTCCTACCGAAAAGTGTTCAAAACTCAAAAAATCAGATTTTAGGCTTGCTTGGATAATATGAATCAGCCCCTGAACCTTTCGTGGAGTCCTTCATGTCTCAGAATTTGCAGTTTAATCCATTTTTGTGCTACCTTCCATACCTTTGACTCTTGCAGTTTAATCCTAATGGCTTATTGGGGTTATCAAAGCAACTATGAACGTAAAAAACATGAGATTGCTTTCAATAAACACTTAGATTTCTATGGGATTCGTTGCCGTCCTTGTGTGAAAATTATTCTTTCTGACTTCCGTTGTTATGTTAAAGGGATTCTTCATTGGTTTGATAGCTTGGAGCAATATTTTTATGATGTAGATCTTCCAGAAGATATGATGGTTGATTGTGGTGCAACCCAACTGAGCGATTTTGCTTTTCAATGGTGGATAGTTAAGCGTAAACATCCAGGAAGAACAGGAGAACTTCCAACATGGGATGAGATGAAACGTTTGGTAATTGATACTTTTATACCATCGCATCTTAGGCCTAGATATATGCCTAAGCGTCAAACAGTGGTAAGTTATCGATCTCAAAATCATGAGTATTGTGATTGAAAAATTGATTTGGATCTATTAGATAGATTAATTGGCCAATACCATGAGCTTTGTAAGAACTTACCTATTATCACTCAATCACCTTTCCAAAGTGGTCATTCTTCTATCTTTACCCCACATCCTAGTGAGAAAGTCCAACCTACCAAGTGTGAATTTATAGAAGATAAAGTTCCATGTGCAAGAGAAGATGTTGAGAAAGATGTTGAGAAAGTAGCTATGAATAATGAAGTTCCAAGTGAAGATGATCATGAGGTTGAGATTCAAGCTGATGATGTTGAAGTCAAGATTGAAGAGAGTCTCATTAAGGAAGAGCTTATAGGTGAAATTGAGCCTATGTATGTTGAAGATTGCAAGGTTGGAGAGCATCCTATGGAAGTTGTGCTAGTGGTTGATGAGAAGCCAATTGAAAACATCCATCTGTCAAAAAAAGAAGTCTCCACAACAAAGATTGAAGTTGAAGTCGCCAAACTGAAGATTGAAGTTGAATTATCTCATGAAGAAAAAATTTTTGAGTCTCCAAAACTACTTCAAAAAGTTATTTTCAAGTCTAATACTGAAATTGATTTCTTGGGAGTCTCTACTGTGTTGGATAAATGCTCAAACCAAGGCATGCTTGTCTCTATTCCGACGTCTCCTATGATGTTGATTGCTTCTTCACCAATATTGACATTGATCAATGCAATATTGCTTTGTATTCAACCGCTAGTGTCTATGTTTTTGAACTATCGTGAAGTGCAGACTTGGATCGATAACGCTCCTATATTTGTGCAAGACAAGACTTCGTGTTTTATCGTGTTTTGGCAACATCCGCCTTGAGCACTCGCCAGGAGTCGAGTTTTTCAAGCGGGGGAGAATTGATGCAGCATGGGTTATTTTACTATTAGGGTTAATATAGTCTTTTAGTATTTATTTAATTAGGGTTTTATTTAAATTGGGAAATTATCAGTTTAGGGATTTTAACTCAAATTAGGGATCTTGACTTTTCCTGATTTGATTCAAATCTAAATTGTTAGTCTAGGGATTTTGATTCAAATAGGATTTTGACTTTCCTAATTTGAGTCAAAATCCCTAAACTGATAATTTCTCAATTTAAATAAAACCCTAATTAAATAAATACTAAAAGATTATATTAACCCTAATAGTAAAATAACCCATGCTACATCAACAAGTCTATATGCAATAGTGAAACCCATTTTGAATTATTAATACAACTCAAGAAATCACTTAATGAAATTATGGAGGATATATATAAAGCTAGAAAGTTAGTGGTAGTAAGTTGAGAAAGATTGCCTTTTTTTTTTTTTTTGTTCTTTTTGGTAAATCTATAATACTTGATATGAAACACAAATTCCAATTGCCACCTCTAAAGGACATGTATCAAAAGTTGTATAAATGCCTTCATATTTGACTTTAAAAGGAAGAAATACTTTATTTTCTTCTCTTATAGATCAAAAGGTCAACTCTAGAGCTTGAGCTTTCTTCTCTTTTCTTTGTTTTTATTATTTCTTGATGGGTCAATTCTGCAAATCTCCAAAGTCCCGTATGACCACTTCTGATAATGAAAATCCCCGTATCTCCCTTCTTTATTAAAAAAAATAAATTTCCCAAATTTTCAATAGTTAACTATTAAAAATATTAAAAATTTTAAAATAGATAAAAATTTAAAATTTAAAATTTAACCTAGAACTTACTAATAGTCTTCCACCAAGCAGTTCCTCAAAAATCTTAGAAAAAATTACTTACCACAATAAATAATACATAAACTTAAACAAAATTTATTAAAAAATTTATGTTAAAATCATTTATTAAAATCTTGAAATAATAAAAAATTCATCGCCTTTTCAAAAAAAAAAAAAAAAGTCTGACAAAGTCTAAGTCTTTTAAGGTAATTTCTTTATTTTTCTAATTTTACTTTTTTGTTATTTTAAAATTTTGAATAGTCACTGATGGACAATTTGAAAGACTTATATTATTTTAACAGAATTTTTAACCATTCTTAAAAGAAATGAGAGATATGTGAGATTTTTAAAATCATATATGGTTTTATGACATTTTGGCAAACCTCATGAAAGGTTTGTGAAGTTGAAACCTTTCTTTATTGTTTCCTCACACGATATTCCATCGTTAAAACACTTCCTCTAACCCATATTTTCACTATAAATATAGAGAGGATTTTTGATGCATTTAGTGGATAATTTGTCATTTGTAATTTTGTATTAGAGATATTTATTAAGGGTATTAGTCTGTCATTCTTCATATCATACTCGGCTGATTTTAGTTTTGGACACACGGCTATTAATATTGAGCAATTGCTTGTTTCCACAAAATCAACGAACAGAAACATAGAAATAGAGTTACTTGAACAATTAATTAACGGTTTATTTAAAGACAAAAATAATGAAAAACAATATATTTTCAAGCCTTTCCAACTCTGTATAGTGATCAAATCACCTTACACAACAAGAAGAAAAAAAAATGCGGCATAACCATAGCAAAATACAACAAAAACCTAAATTAAGAAGCTCTCATGCGCAAGCATTTATAGTTATGCACTTATGCATGCATACATGTCTTCGCGTCCCCAGCCTTCAGCTATCTCTTCTTAGTTATTTTATATTATATGGTGAAGAAGCTAACGATGCCAACGATTGAGCAAAGGCATCACCATAAACTTCATCCCGCCTTCTTTGCAATGGAAGCCACCACGTTCACCGCAAGCAAAATAGTAAGGCTGCCACTTGTCTAGCACAAACTGGAACCCTTCGCCGCTACCTTGTGTTGTGTTTGCTATCATCTTAGCTCTTGACAGGTCGCATGTTAGGTAACTCCAGATGTCTGGTAGCATGTAAACGCTGTGTGGAAACACTTTGGGTGGGTCTGGTAGATCGTACTTGAAAACTGTAAACGCATCACATATCATCACACCATATAATTAGAATGAGATTATAATTAGTAATAAATTAATTTGATTTCCGATAATCATATCATAATTCGTGACGCAAGGCATGCAACAATGTCGGCAGTCTTAACGGTTTATTCTAAGGATGTTAATACCTCGGAGATTGTAAAAGGGTGTTTGTTTACTCACCGAGAACGTCGTTTACATAAAAGGGTGCATTTTGGAAAGCCCAAACGCTGTAGTTGAAGCCGAAGTGCCAGTTGGATCCACCCACGGTGATCTTGTTGGGGCTAACATTTGGTTTATGATGATGAGAATCGTTCTTAGGACGACCCCAATGAGTGTGGTTGAAGCCATAGGACCAAGACCAACCCCTGTTGGCCATGCTCACTGGGAACATCGAAGCTGCTGCTACCATTAGAACAAGCGCATTTGAGACAGTGAAACCCATTTCAAGAGACTGCAACTCAATTCCAATATTGATACAATTAAAGAGAGTATATAATATTGTTGGAAGTTGTATAAAGAAGACAATGAGAACTAGAGGCGATGTGTTGGTGTGACGGTTGCAATGGTTCTTATATAGCGGGGGAATGCTAGTGTAGAACTGCCAAATTGAGCATTTTGTAAACTTGGGTTGGAAATATTTTATTTTACCTCAAGAAAAGCTATGTGTGAAGCTTGTTGTCGACGTAAGTGATTAATTTTCCATCAGTCTTCCACTTGGGGTCCGTTAATTCTATTCATTTTCGTTTTCTTCAAGTTAATGAGATTGGTCCCAAGGGTCAAGATTGTTAAGCTTGTGTTTTTGTTCAGTTGAGTTTTGCTAGACGAAAAACATTTTATAGTATCAAATTGCATAAAAATACGAATGTGAAAGAGCTTTTTACAATTTGCATACGTTAATTAGTTACACTTAAAGAAGAAAAATCAACAAAAGACGAAATGGGTTGGTGGCGAAAATGGGGGAAATTCTTCCATGATCAGCCAAAAAGGCAAAACCTAATTATTC
Source organism: Boswellia sacra (assembly GCA_013180625.2). Classification (NCBI taxonomy): domain Eukaryota; kingdom Viridiplantae; phylum Streptophyta; class Magnoliopsida; order Sapindales; family Burseraceae; genus Boswellia; species Boswellia sacra. The sequence continues at coordinate 233,191 of SNVD02007273.1, read as the reverse complement.
GCTTTTGTGATTTTCATTCTAATTTATATTACTTTATATAGCTACAGTTTCAAAGTTGACCAACGCAATAAAAGTCAATCTTATAATAAGTCGAAGAATAATGTAGTGGTGTGATTCTAACTGATATTATTTGACCACAGTTAAAAAATACATATTGTACGCCACAAACAAACCTGAAACCTTGTATACAATTACGACTGAATGATGTAATAATGACAGTACTGCAACAAAACAAATTAATTACCCATATCTTTCTTCGAAAGAAATAAAAAAGAAAGAGAAAAAAAACATAGATGAATGTGATAATCAACTGTTAAACTTCCTAGACGATAATTTAAATTTTCTAATTCAAGTAATTATATGTACACATGTGACAATACCTTATTTATGTATCACTTATATAAGATACAGGGTTAATTAATTGTCTCATCATGTGACACGACCCGCTCCTAGCTATACGGGCGAATCATGCCTAAAACTGTGGATTACTGGCTGTTTCTTAATCTTGTCTTTCTCATAGAACAAACTTGAAATAATTTCCATTACATCCACAAATGAAATTTAAATAAAACAATTTAACTATTACAACCTTGACCTATCCTTGCACCATCACGTGGCTGGGCCTCCACACTTCCTAACTAGATCACATTTTGCTTTCATCCTTGGGGGGAATTTTAAAAAGAAAAAAATAAAAACAAATATGTGAGTATAAAACTCAGTGAGTAGGGATAAAAAAATGTATTTGTAAATAAATCCAAAAAAAATCATATTGTTGTAAAATAAATATTTGCTTTATATAAAAAAAAATAGTCTTTATAATCTATAACTTTCATATCATCTAAAATGTCATAAAACTTTAAAGTAAATAAATATTGAATGACTAAATTCATCAAAATACTAGTTATAATTAAAACAATAAAATAATCACATTTAATCGTATAAAACGATGCTCTTGATGATCATGCTAAAATCATTGCTTCAGTTATTTACTATGCAAAACATAATTTTCTTAAAAATCTTCTTTCAGAAGAAACTTTTGAGAATCATGCTTCTTTTTCAAACTAACTCATATATACATATTCAAAACTCGTTTCATTATACTAAACAAGTACCCCTGAAACTGTCTCATCCTGCCTGGCGAGATCTAACATCGCATAGGCAGAACTATCTGAATTTCCTCATACCTGGTGAGATCTACATCACGTAGGCAGAGCTATCTGTACCTGACGAGATCTAACATCGCGCAGACCTGCTATCTAGTCATACGCATGCGTAGGACTGCCCCCAAAGGGCTAAAGCGCCCAGATCACACGGCCCAAAGCCTCTATGTGTGTCTGAACAGGCCCCAAAGGCCTCTATCTGTATCACTGTCTAAGTGATCTGACTAATTGTCTGGGTATCTGGGTACTAGCTTAGTATAACATGACTACACTTTCTTATTTTCATTAAAAACTGATTTCATTTAAAAACTGTTTTATATGCTAAAATTTATCTTTTCAAGCAATTTATCAAAATCTGAAAATTTTATGCAAGCTAAAGCTGAAAATATTTGTATTATTTGAATTAATCAAAGACAAATATTTAAAACGACATTTCTAAATACTTTAAGAAAATTCTTGAGTCAAATGACTACGAAAACTTTAAATATCTATGCTTTCACACTTTCTCTAAATTTACAAAATATAACTTTCTGAAAAACTAAAACGCACTTCAAATACAAAATCTGATTTTTCTTTTCTAAATGATATATCTTTGTTTAAAACTAATTTTTAAAACTAAAATTCATGTCTACAACCAATTTGAAAAATAGCTTCGAAATATTTTAATAATTAAAAGTAAGTATAATAAATGGGTCTATCTACCCTCAAGAAAAACCATAAAAACTACCTTAAATTCTTCTAAATTCGCTAAAATTCTCGATAATTCTATAAAATACTAAATAACATAACTAAGTAAATACTAAAACATATTTCTAATTCTCCAGAAAATAAATCTTCTACTCTTTCTAAATCTTTCTAAAATATCCATAAAGTAAAATACTTTCCATCTCACTATAAGCTATAATTTATATTTTTATCTCAAAATCTCATACATCATACTTCAACTAAAATCTTTTTTACTATTCTAAATTTTTCATAATTCTGCATTCAGGTCCCTGCAATTTCTGAAACAGCTTTCTAAATTTGCAATTCGCCCCTGCTTGGGCAGTTCTAGAATTTGGCATTGTCACCCTTGCAGAATTAAATTCTACTTTCCAAAACTTTTTCTTTTTAATTTCCTATTATTTTGAATATAAAATCACTTATCATTTTGTTAACCAAAATCACCATTTCTTCAACATATGTATTTATGTAAAGAAAATAACCCAATACCTCAATTTTCTATACTAATTCATCTAATTATAAATGTCTCTTTTCCAATCATAAACAAAAACTTTCTACTTCCCACCAACATATAATATATATACATTCATGCTACAACTTTCACTTTAAATTTATTTTTCTCTTGTACTCAAACTTATCGAAACAACAATTACTATATATTCAAAACTAATCTACTAGCACCACCCATAACCATCTCTTCTATCCAAAATCTAATACTTTACACACAATTATTTTCAAAATACATAAATTATCATTATCTATTCTAAAAACTTTTAATATAACTCAATTAATTAAACTAATAACTTAAATCATATGGAAAACCATAAATCTAATACACTTTAATATAATATGAAATTCTCAAAATATAATCCACTCACTAATTTGGTTGCACAACTCGGTTAACTCGGATTTGATTCCAAAATCAACATTCCGTCTATCTGGCCACATTCCTCAACAAGAATTAATCCTTCATTATCCTAACATCATAAAGAGCTCATCACATCATATTCAATTAGTAATCAACTTGAATATTTAAAATTCTCAATATCCAACTTCATATCTTAATCCAATCAATCCTAATTAATCGTATTTCTAAACTTCTTAAACAGAACAGTTCCTGTTCTCTGATTTTTAATAAATAACTGACTTGTCAAAATGGGCTAAGATTTTATACATACCTTCTACACATACATATATAATACCATATAAAATTTCATAGCATTCTATGTTCATTAGGTACCTCAAAATATTCATATTTCCAGATACAAAAATTCTGTAAATAAATTTCTAGAACTGACCTCTCCCTATTTCAAAATACATGATAATTCGAAATAAATTCATAAAATCACAAAACTTTTCAGATTTAAACTAGACATACATATGAACTCGTACCCCAAATTTCATAATTTTTTAAGACCTCTAGATACTTCAAATAACTTATCCAAAACTGATTTTCTGCAGAAAAACTGAATTTCCAGTAGTAAACAGTAAATTTCGAAAATTCATATAAATTTGCATACTCAGCATTTTTTAGTGAATCCAACTTTAGACAAATCCTTATGATATCTATTTTAACATATATAAATTTCATAATCAGATTCAAAGCCAATAAATTGCAAAAATTTTCGGAATTACTACTGTTCACAGAACCCTAAATTTAATTTCAACATTTAAACCTTCAAATTCACCAAGACAAACCATAAACACATCAAGAAAATGATCAATTATCTTAAATAAGACTTCAATTCCATCTTGATCTTCATTCTCTCTCTCCAGCTTCTCTTTATAAAAATTTTAAAACATCCAAACATCTCCTTAAATTTCAATTTCCTTGCATGAAATACACAAAAATAACTTAATATTACCTTAGAATTACGAAAATCACATGGTTTTTCTTCTTCAACAGCCCCTTCTCACGTCTGTCTTCTTCTCTTCTCCCTCTCTAGATTTTTCTTTCTTTTTTTTAATTCTAATTTCCTATCTAATATAAATACAAAAATAAGAGAAGATGGGCTGGGTTGAAAAAAATTGGGTTGGGTTGCTAAAAAAATTAAATGGGCTAGGCTTCCATTAGATTATGAATTAATGGGCTTGGGCTCTTGATACTTGGCCCAAAAAAAAGGGCTCTTTCATCATGCATCTTTCTTGTTGTAATTAAAATTAAGCATGTAACAAGTATTTCTTATTTAACTTGGTGATGAACTAAACCGCTTCTTTATAAGAATGGTATTTCTTGTTTGATTATAATATTATAGATGATATGGTCCCGGGTGAACGAATTTTTTAGTATGGCATGTGTTGAGAATGAAATAAATTGAATTTATATCAATTTTGGAGCAAGATAATATATATATAAAACATTTATTTTTGTTACATGACAATCGGATTTGCAGTGCAGACTGTAGAGTTTTCTCTATATTGTATTTTTACATTACATAAAAAATTACGGTGAAGGTGGAGGTGATTAGATTTACATTACAGAAAAATAAAGAAGAAAAAAATGGAAATAAACCAAAAGATTAACATATTTATTGAGTTCATTGAGCAATAATTAAACACAACAATAATGAATGAATAACAATTTTTTCCAGCCTTTCTAACTCTCTACAGTGATCAAATCACCTTAGATAAAAAGAAGACAAAAATTTTAATTAGAAAAAAAAAGCTCGAAGCGAAATACAATAAAATCCGAAGGTGACTCTCATGAACATATATAGATAATTAGTTCGAAGCATGGTTACGCATGTTCTTCCATTCCACATGCTGCAGCTGCTGGCTCTTATTATGTTATACATAGTCAAGAAGCTAGTGATGATGCCAGGGATGAAGCAGAGGCGTCACTATAAACTTCATCATGCCATCTTTGCTGTGGAAGGCGCCACGTTCACCTCAAGCAAAGAAGTATATGGCTAAATTAGAACCTCTACTAGCCATGCTAACTGTGGACATGGAGGCTGCAGCTATAATTAGAAAACAAGTCTATATCCAACAGTAAACCCATTTTGAATTATTACATACAATTCAAGAAATCACTTAATGAATTTTAAAGTATGTATATATATGATCAATTGCTTTAAAGAGATATTAAGGAAACTTACCTTTAATGATAACAATTATCAATTATCTCTACCATAAGATATGTGAAGTCAATGATTATGAATTTAAATCTAGATTTAATTTAAAACAAATTAAGTTAAAGTATTCGGTCCAATATATATACAGCTAAAAAGTTAGTGGTAGAGAGTTGAGAGAGATTACTTTTTCTGGTTCGTTTTGGTACGAGATCTTAATGTGACAATTTTTATTAACAAGTTGTTGGTTCAGTTGAATTCTATAATACTTAACTAATGGTAATAAGTTATCGAAAAAAGATCTTTTTAAACTCTTCTTGAATTGTTATTAAACAATACAAAAGAAGTTGAAACCAAGTTTTTGACGTTGAAAATTAAACTTTTTTATAACTAGTAAATAAACTCCAAAAAATGGGCATATATGATAGAATCACCAGATTCGATCGATCTCCCTTGTATTAGGTATGTAAGAGATGAATTAGAGAAGAGGATTCGAATTAATTAAGCTTTCTTTTTCTATAAGCTGAATTCTCTGAAGTACTCATACACTAGAGTTCATTCATACACTAGAGTTCATTCGTTTCTTTCCTTTTCTTTTTTCTTTTTTTTTTTCCTTTTTTTCAATTTAATAACATGCCTAACAAGTCAAAATTGTTCAGCTAGCTGCTAGGATTCATGAAAGAGCTATCAGTGTAAAAGAATATCACAAGAGATCGATGTTAATGAGTTGATGGGCAGCATGAATATATATGCAATTAACGAAGAAAAATCACCATAAAAAAATTAACTAAATTAATTAGACTATGTGTGAATAAATGGTTAGGATATTATATCATCTTAGGCTGATGACTGATCAAATAAATGGCTAGGATTAAAGACATGTGTCAAAAGTTAAGAACCTTTAGATTTGACTTTCAAAAGGATGAAATGCTCTATTTTCTTCTCTTAGCCCAAGGCCAACTCTAGAGCTTGAGCTTTCTTCTCTTCTCTTTGCTTTTATTTTTCCTTTGTTGTTTCCTTGCACAATGCCATTGTTAAAACACTTCCTTTCACCCATATTTCACTATAAATATTGCTTGGATTTTTGTCGTATTTAGTAGAGAATTTGTCATTTGTAATTTTGTAGTAGAGATATTTATTAAGGTTATTCTAGTCTTTGTTATTCTACTTATCTTTCTCGGCTGATTTTAATTTTTGACTCGTGTCCCATTAATATTGAGCAATTTTTCTAGTACATCAACAAAATCAACTGATACAACATAGAACTAGAGTTCCTTGAACAATAAATTAACGGGCTTATTCAAAGACAAAAAAATGAAAACCAATACATTTTCAAGCCTTTCCAACTCTATATAGTGATCAAATCACCTTACATGACAAGAAGAAAAAATAAAATGCGGCAAAGCCATGGCAAAATAATAAAATAGAAGTACCGAAAGAAACTCTCATTCGCAAGCATAGTTATGCATGCATATATGTCTCCGAGCGCGTCCCCAGCCTTCAGCTAGCTCTTATTAGTTATTTTATTTATATAGTGGAGAAGCTAATGATACCAACGACGCAGCAGAGGCAACACCATAAACTTCATCATGCCAGCTTTGCAGTGGAGGCCACCATGCTCGCCGCAAGCAAAGAAGTAAGGCTGCCATTTATTTATCACAAACTCGAACCCCTCGCCAACACCTTGTGTAGTGTTGCCAATCATCTTTGCTTTTGACAGGTCGCATGTTGCATAACTCAAGAGATCTGGTAGCAAGTATACACTGTGTGGAAACACGGTCGCGTTTGGCGCGTCATACTTGAAAACTGCGCATAAATGATAATATTTATTAATTAATATTTTTCATAAAATCCTATATCAATATTAACATTTGGTCATCATAATTAATATGATATATCATACTAAGAACTTGGATTGTCTTGATGTGCGTCTTAAAAACATAAGTTAAAACCATCTCAATAACGGTATTCAACAAGTACTGTATAGTTTACTATGGTTTTGATAATAAAAATGTGACGGATATATCTTTATAGGACACAAGTTAAAACTATCTAAGAAATTGAACATGTAAAAGAATTAAGATGTGCACCGTGAAATGATATATTCAAATGGATTACCTAGAGTATCATTAACGTAGAAAGGAGCATTTTGGAATGCCCAGAGATCGTAGTTGAAGCCGAAACGCCACTGATCGGATCCTCCCACAGTGATTTTGTTGGGACAATATGGGTTATCCTGGTTACCGAAGTAAGAGTGGTTAAAGCCATGATTTGACCCTCTTCTGGCCACACCAACTGTGAGCATGGAAGCTACAGCTACAATCAGAACAAGTCCATGTGCGACAGTGAAACCCATTTATTTGAATTAACACAACTCCTACACAAAGTAGTGTACTGAAACTACAGAGGATTTATATGATCAATTGCTTTAAAAAGATTTTAAGAAAGAAGAGATAGTGATGTTGAGAGAATGAATGCAATTGTTCTTTCTTATATAACGAGAGAGGTGGTGGTAGAGAATTGAAACTTTTCTTTTTTTGGGTCCGTTTGTTTCGGATTAATCTTAATACGGAACGAGTTTTTGTTAAAAGGTTGTTGGTTTGGTTGAATAAACATATAATACTTTCCACCAATAAATTACCAAAAAAACTTTTGTTATAATATATAGTTTCCGAGTGAGAAAAAAAGTTTTTGACATTATTGAAAACGTTCTTTAGCTTGTAAATAAGCTCAAATAAACGTGTTTGCAGTAGAGAATGATCAAATTTGATCTTCCCTTAATACGTTGGTTATATACAACATATAATTAAGAAATTAATTGGAGAAGACTATTCGAATTAAGCTTGCTTTTTCTATATGTTGTTTTTCTAGAGTCACCCACTTAAATCCATTTATTTCCTTTTTCACTTCTTTCAAGTTAATGGCATGGCTAACAAGAGTCAAAATTGTTCAGCTTGGGTTGGAAATTGAAGGGCTAATGATCAGTTTAAACATAAAAGAAACGCATAACACAAGAGCTGCAGTGGGCTGCCTGCTCGTCATGCATGGGCAATGTGGCAACTCGAGCCTAAAACTTCCGGTTTATGTATAAATTAATCATACTATATTACACATAAATTTCTTTTCTTTTAAATTTTGACCTCGGGAAAGTCGTTCTTAAAAGAAATTGAGAACATAATGATGCGCCTCGCTCTAATTGATGAATTGACGAGATCAGCAATTTCGTTTCCTATGTGTGTTTATTGTGTATACTTACGCCAGTGTGATGGCTTCGTGACGCTACTTATCACAAAGTTAAAGTTAAAGCCTTATATATATTAAATGTATTAACATCATCAAGTAAATGAAAGATGAATACAGTAAAGTCAATATAATAAATATTAACTATTAATACGATACCAATAAGATGTTATATCAAATTTGTAGGATAAAATAATTTCCTTTTATCTTAACTTTTCTTGACCTTTCTCCTATTTGTTTGTTGATACATATATGGGCAAATATCTAAATATATGGCCATGATCACTTTTTTTTCTTTTTTCGTTAACATAAAATTTCTTAAACGTAATCTAATCGTTTCAGACTTCGTAAATACCTCAACATACACCTTCAAAACACATACGTTTAAGCTTCAACTGACAAATCTGCAAACTGCGACATGTATCAGTAAAAATTTACCTCATCTCCTAAACTAAATAGAAATGAATTTAATCTATTCGGATTCGAAAAGAAAAACCCTAACCTTATTGTGTAACCATGATCGTTGAACAAAAAAGATCGAAATTAAATCAAATGCTCCTTTCTAAAATAGAACCTTAACAATATAATAGTGGAATAAAAAGAAAAAGAGATATAGGTAAAAGAAATGCTAACCATGGTCTTTCCTTCAAAAAAATTCTGCTACAGAAACTTTCCTTCAAGAAACAGAGGTTTACTTATGTTCATGCAAGAAGAAGACGCAAGAGGCAGAACGTCAAAGCTCTTGCGCGGGAAAATTTATTTTTCCCATTGTTTTGGAGGTGAAAACAGTATTTTTTACATGTTTGATAAAAAGGAACAAAATAACATATTGATTCTGGTATACATTTAGATATTTCCTGTGTGTTAATAGATTTGAGATCATGGTTAGGAATGGCAAAAAGACCAGGTCGTGACTAGGGACCCATAAAACCTGGATGTCTAGGATCGAGGAATTACCCAGAAAACCAATAAAATTGCCGGGAGTCGGAGAGCAATTTTTCTGCCCCGTTGAGGCCGAGGTAAGGACCCGGAATTGAACCCAAGGTGTTTAATTGATACAATACTTACTTATAAACTCTTATTTCGTTTTAAACCCATTTCCTTCTCTTTTAGCCTAACAGCCTGAGGTCCGAGCCCAGCCCACGTTAAGGTTTGAAAAATTAGAGGAAAAGGAAACCTATCACGCAGGTGGTTCAAACCCTTCCCCCCATGCGTATTAAAAGGGCGCAATAGATCACCATGTGCTATCACTGAGCTACGACCCATTTTGCTATCAATAATAAATATAAAAAATTTATATAGGCTTACAAAAAGCATTAGAATTTAAAAAAAAAAATACAATCCAAGTTTTAATCCTGGGGTATTGGAAAACCCGAGCTTGGCCTTAGAAAAAGAAAATTCGGAGAGTTTGCTGAGGCTAGGTTTAGAAATTGGAGGTCAGGGCTAGAGACTGGCCCTGGCCCCCGCCCTGGTTTTTTACATCCCTAATCATGATCTAACGTTGTAAATATAGCATTATGCATAATAAAAAAAATCACTTTTAGATTGTAGAGTTGTAGAGCAAACAATTCATAGTTAAATATAAGAGTAATGATACACTTCTTAAAATTTATCCCAACCTCATGCGTCCAAATGTCATGACATCAATTTAAATCCTCTTCAATAGTCGTCACATTGTCATACCATCTACTTAGCAAAACTAATTAAATACACATAATTTGAGATAGAAAATTTAGGATATGTACCATTATTCTTTTAGGAACTAACACTGGTATCCAAATTATTTTCATTAAATATATATTAATATAAAATTTTAAAGAAATAAAAAATTTCAATGACAATCCTTTGTACAATCAAAACATTATATACTAAAAGTATGCTTGATGTGTTACTTTTTTTTTTAATTTATATAATGAAATAATAATTTAGGAGTAATTTAGTCTTTAATAATGGATTTAGTTAACGGGAGGACATATTTTAATACAAATTTTTGATACAATTTGTTGATATAAATTTATAATCATTGATCTTATAAAATATAATAGTTGAGATCATAAAATATAAATTCTTTCTGGATAGTTGGTTCGAAAAGGTCATATATCAATGATATTGTATTTCTCTCTTTCTCTCATCCTTCCATCTATCCGCATACTTTTCTATTTTGCTTCACAACATATAACTTTCCAACTCATAATCAGATTGGGTTTTTTATGTTTATGCAAAAAAAGATTTCAGTTGCTACAATGATATGACCAATATATTATATCTTGAGTGGTTCTTTGGATCCAGATAATGCAAAGCAATGGGTTGGTTATTAGTGCTATAGTTATTAGTTCATACTATAGGCCGGTCCATTTTTTTGAATCCTAGTCTTAAAAAAACCAACGAGTCACACACTAAGCATAGCAATTATATAAAACGACTAATCGAATTTTTATTCAACCCTATAAAATTAAAGAATTGCTCATTTTTGTTTTGATTGAATATAAAAAAAATG
>SNVD02007273.1:130000-215000 GCA_013180625.2 Boswellia sacra | reverse complement strand
GATATTATGCATAGATCATGGAGAATTCTTCAGAAAAAATGGTATCTTCCACCATGGAATCTGATAAGTGAGGTTTCGAGTAAGTGTTTACATAATCTTCTTCTGTCCGAAGAAATGATTCATCAAAATAATGAGTCACCATTGATATCGACACATCTGAGATCACCAAATGTTCGGGAGTTCCTCTATTCAATCCTTTTCCTTCTTCTTGTTGCTGGATATCTCGTTCGTACACATCTTCTCTTTGTTTCCCGAGCCTATAGTGAGTTACAGACAGAGTTCGAAAAGGTCAAATCTTTGATGATTCCATCATACATGATTGAGTTGCGAAAACTTCTGGATAGGTATCCCACATCTGAACTGAATTCTTTCTGGTTAAAGAGTCCGTTTTTATGTTTATGTATTAAGATTAATCCGAAACAAACGGACCCAAAAAAAGAAAATCTTTTGTTATAATATATAGTTTCAGAGTGAGAAAAAAAGTTTTTGAAAATATTGAAAACGTTCTTTAGCTTGTAAATAAGCTCAAATAAACGTGTTTGCAGTAGAGAATGATCAAATTTGATGTTCCTTTAATACGTTGGTTATATACAATATATAATTAAGAAATGAATTAGAGAAGACGATTCGAATTAAGCTTGCTTTTTCTATATGTTGTTTTTATAGAGTCACCCACTTAAATCCATTTATTTCCTCTTTCATTTTTTTCAAGTTAATGGCATGGCTAACAAGAGTCAAAATTGTTCAGCTTGGGTTGGAAATTGAAGGGCTAATGATCAGTTTAAATATAAAAGAAACGCGTAACACAAGAGCTGCAATGGGCTGCCTGCTCGTCATGCATGGGCAATGTGGCAACTCGAGCCTAAAACTTCTGGTTTATGTATAAATTAATCATACTATATTATACATAAATTTCTTTTCTTTTAAATTTTGACCTCGGGAAAGTCGTTCTTAAAAGAAATTGAGAACATAATGATGCGCCTCGCTCTAATTGATGAATTGACGAGATCAGCAATTAGGTTTCATATGTGTGCTTAATGTGTATACTTACGCCAGTGTGATGGCTTCGTGACGCTACTTATCACAAAGTTAAAGTTAAAGCCTTAAATATATTAAATATATTAACCACATCAAGTAAAAGTAAATGAAAGACGAATACAATAAAGTTAATATAGTAATTATTGACGATTAACACGACATCAATAAGATGTTATATAAAATTTGTAGGATAAAATAATTTCCTTTATCTTAGCTTTTCTTGACCTTTCTCCTATTTGTTGATAGTATATGGGCAAATATCTAGATATATGGCCATGATCACTTTTTTTTTTCTTTTTTTCATTAACATAAAATTTCTTAAACGTAATCTGATCGTTTCAGACTTCGTAAATACCTCAACACACACCTTCAAAACACATACGTTTAAGCTTCAACTGACAAATCTGCAAACTGCGACATGTATCAATAAAAATTTACCTCATCTCCTAAACTAAATAGAAATGAATTTAATCTATTCGGATTCGAAAAGAAAAATCCTAACCTTATTGTGTAACCATGATCGTTGAACAAAAAACATCGAAATTAAATCAAATGCTCCTTTCTAAAATAGAACCTTAACAATATAATAGTGGAATAAAAAAGAAAAAGAGCTGTGGGTAAAAGAAATGCCAACCATGGTCTTTCCTTTAAAAAAATTCTGCTATAGAAACTTTCCTTCAAGAAACAGAGGTTTACATATGTTCATGCAAGAAGAAGACGCGAGAGGCAGAACGTCAAAGCTCTTGCGGGGGAAAAATTATTTTTCCCATTGTTTTGGGGGTGAAAACGGCATTGTTTACATGTTTGATAAAAAGGAAAAAAATAACAAAGTGATCCTGGCCATACATTTAGTTATTTCCTATGTGTTAATAGATTTGAGATTATAGTTAGGAATGGCTAAAAAAGCCAATCGAGGCTGAAAACCCAAAAAACCTAAATATCAAGGGTCGAGGAATTACCCAAAAAAACTAAGAAAATTGATCGAGGTCGAGGAGCAATTTTTCTGCTCCTCCAGGTCTGGCTGCCCCGCCGAGGCCAGGGACTCGGAATTGAACCCGAGGTGGTTAATTGAAATTAAAATTATATTAAATTAATTTCATATCCCCTACTTTACAATGCTTACTTATAAGGCCTTACTTCATTTTAAACCAATTTCCTTCTCTTTTCAGCCGAACAGCCCGAGGCCCAAGCCCAGCCCATGTCAAAGTTTGAAAAATTAGATGAAAAGGAAACCTGCCATGCAGGTGGTTCGAACACCTCGCCCCCATGCATATTAAAAGGGCACAACAGATCATCATGTGCTATTACTAAGCTACAACCCATTTTACTACCAATAATGAACACAAAAAATTTATATAGGCTTACAAAAAGCATCAGAATTAAAAAAATATACAATCCAAGTTTTAATCCTTAAGTATTGGAAAACCGACCTCGGCCCTAAAAAACAATTCCAGGGAATTTGCTGGGGTCAGATTTAGAAATTAGAGGTCGGGGCCAGGGACTCCCAGCCTTGGCCCCCGCCCCGGTTTTTGTCATCCCTAATCATGATCTAACGTTATAAGTATAACATTACTCATAATAATAATAATAATAATAATAATAATAATAATAATAAATCACTTTTAGATTGTAGAGCTCTAAAACAAACAACTCATAGTTAAATATAAGAGTAATGATACACTTCTCAAAACTTAACCCAAACTCATACATCCAAATGTCATGACACCAGTTTAAATTCTCTCCAATACTCATCACATTGTCATACCATCTACTTAGCAAAACTAATTAAATACACGTCATTTGAGATAGAAAATTTAGGATATGTACCATTATTCTTTTAGAAACTAACACTAGTACCCTAATTATTTTCATTAAATATATATTAATATAAAATTTTAAAGAAATAAAAAATTTCAATGACAATCCTTTGTACAATCAAAATATTATATACTAAAAGTATGTTTGATGTGTTACTTTTATTTTAATTTATATAATGAAATAATAATTTAGGAGTATTTTAGTCTTTTAATAATGGATTTAGTTAAAGGGAGGATATATTTTAATACAAATTTTTGATACAATTTGTTGATATAAATTTATAATAATTGATCTCACAAAATCTAATAGTTGAGATTGAAAGTCAATAAGTTACATTTAATGCTATTAACTCATCAATCATCTCAATCATTAGATTTTATAGATCGATGACTATAAATTTGTGTCACATTTTAGTCAAAAATCTTGTGTTAAAATATCATTTCTAGTGTTAAATTTAAATGAATTATGGAAAGATAACCAAAATTAAAGAAGCAATTTAAAAAGTTAATCACTTTTTAAATAAATTTAAATGTTATAATCACAATACATTAACCTTTTTTTATTATTTTGTAATACTTGTGTTTGACAACAGGACAAATCTTATTGGATTGTCAAGCTATCCAGCGCTAGTGCTTGATAACCAAAAAAATTTTAACCATGATCATCATATCTAATTTTTATAAAACGTGATTATTTTTTGAAAGGCTTGCAATTTTGACCATTAAGTTTTGCAATCACCCACCCATTCGAGGGACTTACTCGTTTATTAGTATTGTTTATAGAACTTTTGGGTCGTCGGCTCATCTGCCCAAGTTTTAGGGGCGTCCAGGGACCATAGAAAATCCCCTCCCTCCCCACCACCCCCCCCACCACACCACCAACCCCCCACCACACCACCACCCCCACACCCCCCGCCGCCCCCAAGACGTAGTATTATAAGAGGGTAAACTTGGGCAACCCCAAGGTTTGGAAGCTAACTCCCTCTAGATTAGATAGTAACATTCTAACCCCTGATTTCAGATAGCAGTTAAGTAACTAATTGACTGCTTGAGAATATTTTATGAATATATAATTTCACCCTTATTTGCCTTATTGTAAATAACATAATAATAAATCTAAGTATCAAAACTATGTCGTTTAGACAAAAAAACAAAAGTGAAACACACCGTATTTCCTCTCTCATCTTCACTGTCTTCTCTCCCTCTCCTCTCTGCCTTCTTCTCATCCCCTTCTGTTTTTACGTTCTCTCTGGTTGCTTCTTCTCTAAGATGAAAACCTATAAAACCATCTTCCTCTCGTCTCTCTAACACTCATTTAAATTTCATCACTAACCATCTCAACATTTTTTTTTCTCTCTCGGCTGACAACAATGATAAGGCTATGAAGCGGTGAGAAGCAATGATTGCCAGTGCTGCGTTGTTTGCGTTTTGCCAATGGTGGTGCTTGTAGATCGGAGGAGCAGTGATTGCTAGTCCTACGTTTTGTGCTATATCGTTTGTGTTTTATTAGTGTGCTAGTGGGGTGTTGGTAGATCTGCAGGTGGACAATGGCGGAGAAAAATGGTGGTGGTTGGATTCAAATAAGATTTATTATGATGTGAAGGAGAAGACTGAGTTGTGAAAACTAGATCTTGATTCGGTTTGATGTGAATAGATAGAAGAGAGAGAGTTATAGATAGAAGAGAGAGAGTTATAGATATTCAATTTTGAATTGGTTTTATGAAAGAGAGACAGGACTCGGAACATGGAAGGGGAAAGAGAGATGCCGACGAAGACGAGAAAAGGCAGAAGAAAATTGTTTCTTCCATTATTTAAAAATTTCCCTCGCCCAAATGTCTAGAATGCCCTCACGTCGTCTATTTTTCCTAACGGTCATCTGAAATCAGGGGTCCGTATGTCGCTATCCGATCTGAGGGGAGCTTGCGGGCAATTCCAAGCCCTGGGGGTGTCTATCTATAATTAGTCATTACTCATTTTTAATAAATCATAACACATTATCGGTATTAATTGGATATATTTCTATTTCAAAATTTCCCTTTTTATTATATTTATAAGCTTTATTATTTTCTCTAAGGAGACGTAATTAAAAAAATAAAATAAATTTTTTTATAGAATACCATCTAATTATCTAACGAAAAATAATGTGATATTTAGATGCACATGTATAGCACTATAATTTAATAGAGACTGTGAGTTGTTTGATTAATATATTTTTTAATGGTTGAAATTGAAACCTTTAAATAATTAATAAATCTTAAAAATTAAAAAAATCAAATTCAACCTTAACCTTAACCGATCAAGTAACTTGCAAATTATGTAAAAAAAAAAAAAAAGAAAAAAAGTAGTGCTATTCGCTGTATATATTTGCTAGAGATCGATATTGATTTAACCATTATTTGAGTCCGAGGGACCATTATGGTGTTACATAATTTTTAAAATTTAAAAAAGCTTTTGTCACACAATTTTTGTTATATATATATATATATAATATTAGTGTCGGTCTGATAAAGAGTTTTTGCATTATAAAATCCAATGCAATCCAACGGTTACAATTTTTTTTTAAAATTGAAAAATTCCCGGTCCAAACGGGTCTATCCGAACCGCAACTATATATAACCGCCCCAATCGCATTTTTGCTTCTCGGGACAAAATCTGTCAGACTCTCCTTCGCGAAGGAGAGGGAAACCAAAAGAAAAGAAGAAAACCGGTTTAGGATTCGAAAAAAATCTCGAAACGTTGTCGTTTTGCAGAGACAAGTGGAAACCATGAGCAACCGCACTGATGATTGTAGAGAACGAAAAGGAGAGAGCATCGAAGAGAAGGAAGCGCCTCCTGTAGACGATTGTTGCCCGATCTGCTTCGGTGATTTCACTGTTCCTTGTAAAGCGAATTGCGGCCACTGGTACTGTGGTCAGTTTTCGTATCTTTTATTTCTTTCTTCTTCTTTTTTTAATTTAATTTTAAGAATTTTTATGTATCGAAATTTGATTTTGTTTGTTTATGTATTTCGTATCTTAGGAAAGTAAAGTATGATTTTAGTGGTGCATTGAAACGTTGTGTTTGGTTCCTGAGAAAATGTAGGAAAATATATGGAACAAGTAGTTTTATTTTTTGTTTTTTGTTTTCTTGTTTAAAGAAAAGTCGTTTGCAATATTATAAGGAAATATAATAAAATAGGGTTTTCCTTTTGGAGATGTTTATACATCGTTTGAAGAAAGGAATATATCCAACTTGTGAACAATGTTATTCTCTTGTTGCTTCGTATAGTTTTGTCATTTTGTGGCTCTATTTTTGCTTTATTTTGTATTAAAAGAGCTTAAACTTTTATTGTGGAGTGCTTAACGTGGTATTTAGGATTTGTCTGTTTAGGCTTATACGAATAGAGCTTCTAGAACTGCGTCTTATTAGAGTGGAGGTTTTAAAGTAGAGTTTCTTATTATAAAATTGTTGGTTGGTTGTTTATTGGGATAAATATATATTTTAACATTAAAGTGTAAGAAGAGTTTTGTTTTTGAAGGCAGGATAAGGTAATTTGACATTTCCTAATTTTAAAAAGTTCAAAAGGAGCTTATTCAAAATTATACAATTTCTAATGCAGTTTTGGCAGGTAGCTTTTCCTTCGTGGTTGTCATTGCATATTATGTCTGCCTGTGGTCAGCAGGTCTTAAATTAATTTCCTCCTGGGATCCTGCTAGAAAATGAGAGAAAGAAATGTTCAAGTAGAACATATACTCTGTTTTTGTTGTTAAGTGTTTAGAAAGAAATGTTCAAGTAGAACATATACTCTGTTTTTGTTGTTAAGTGTTTAGAAAGGACTTTCTCCTAAACAAAGTAGATTTGTAAATAAATGTTGGAACAGGTTATTATCCGTCCTCTTTCTACTGTGTAGTGATGTAATGGGGAATGAATTAGTAATATTATTTTTATTATTATTTCTAAGTTTTGTTTCTGTTCTTTTGCAGGTAGTTGCATTTTGCAGTTCTGGAATTATTCTTCAGCATCTAAGCCATGCAAGTGTCCTATGTGCTCTCGCTACATTAAGAGGCTGACCCCAGAGGCATCACTATGCCAACAGCAGGAACAGGAGGTCGTTGAGGTTCTGAAAAATGTTTTGAGGTACAACTTGCTTTTTGTTGGAGGGGCACGTGGCCTTGTCCAGGTATTTTCGAAAGTAGTCTTTTTTTTTTTTCTTAGATGTTAATAAGTTCTAAATATGACAGCTTAAATTAAAAGTATCTTTCCAAAATTGGATGCTGTTTGGTGGTGCTTTAAATGTGCTACTGAGCTGATAATTAACCAGGATTCATTGATATAGTCTTTTTTGAATGTATAATATAAACTTGCTGTCTTATTTGAATTGAATATAGATATCTGTTTTTGTCATGTCAGTTATTGGCCAAAGAAGCAGACCTTTGAGTGGTGCTGATTGCACCTATCATTGTGCTTGCTCGTGACGCATTATCTCATCTATGTTTCAAGCAGTTTATACGAACCTATAAAACTGTTACCTGGTGTGAGTCTTCATGTTCTTCCTTGCAGAAAGTACGTGAGCTGCCATTTTTCATCAAGAGAATATTCATAGAAATGATGGATCCTGATAGGAATGATTCCTACCTGCATGAAATGCGCCTTTTTGCAGTTAAGTTCATGCAAATGTCGGACAGAGATGATAGGATACGGCTTCAATTTTTGTTTTAACTGTAAAATTTTTATGTATATGCTGTATCTGTCGGTTTTTGTTTTCTTCAAACTTTGTTGATTCTGGTACTTGTTTTGCATGAAAATTACATGCTCTAGACAATGCTGACATGGTATGCTTTGAGGATCCTATAAATTTTTTATACGTGGTTTCTGTCAATTCTAACTAGAGTTTGAAGCTTTTAAATGTGGGTGAACTGAGAGTAAATTAGAGAGCAGAGTGTGATAGTGGCAGGTTTCATTTTAGGAATGCCTCCATTGGATTTGGATTATTAGTGCTCTTATGCATAAATTGGTAGTATTTAGAAGGAAAAAAAAAGGCTTGGATTTTGTTGTTTTGATGAACTTATAAGGGCACAAATTAATAACTGAATAAAAGGCAAAAGCACAGATAATCTGCTGAATGTCTTGTCTGGATGACTACGTGTAGGCCATTTGTGCTTCTTATCACAAAAAGTTTTCCATGGATAATCATCATTAATTCAGTGAGTGATATGTCTTTCTTGACATTCTTCTCCCCAACTGTCTTTCTTGTTTGCAGATGACTATGAGTATCCTCTACGCAGCTACGCCTTTTGATTTCATTCCAACAGGTGAGTTACGTCTTTGAAAATATTGGAATTTTCTGGACAAATGAAGATTATATCAGACTTTTGATTTTAATGATATTTGGAATTCGATATTTTATGTGCCAGTTTAATTTTCCGTTCTTTATGATATGCCTTGGTTTTATACCTCTGTACCTGCACTCCTCCAGCCCATTCTGACATAAAGTGATGGCTTCACTTCTTCAGGGGGTCTGGGAATTGTACGAGTGTTCGACTATGCTGCTATTGCCCTGGTGATTATCCTACGATTGATTGGCATTTATCGCAGACGACGATTGAACCAGCGTGTTAGGCTCTTAGCTGCTGCTGCCGCCGCCCAACCTCCCAGTGAATGAAGTGCAAGTTTCTCTTGCTTGCTGGCACCTCGTTTTCTTCCTTCGGAATTAGAAGAAAACTTTCGCGAGCACTGTGAATATGTGAATGGATAATATAGGTTTCTTGTTCATAAGCTTTACTTAAATTGCCACCGACCCTTGGATGACAGATCGTAGTTGATATGGTTTGAAATAGTCTCTATACAACTGATGGTGTTGCTCATGTATATCCGTTTTATTTGTTTGAATGCTTCTGTAGATAATTGAGTTGCAATTTAAATGCGCGATGTTCATTTTTTTTTCCTTTCTTTTTTTCTTTTTTAAAATTAATCTTAATTTTATTGAAGATATTGCATAAAATATTGAAGGTACGTTTTTTAAATTTAGTAAAATTTTAATTATTTAATATTCTTTGTCAAATTTAATATTGATTACAGTTTTCATAATGTAGTAGAAATTTATTGAAATTGGTTGACTCTTTTTTTAATTCAGAAATTTTATAATTTTTATAATTATTTTAGATTATGTTTTTATATGTACAATGATTTAATTAACCTGTCCTAGTTTGAGAATATATCAATGTGCACCCTGGGACTTCGGGGAATGCTATGAGAATCCTGAAGGGTTAATGCTTCTCTGCTTTGGTGTTGATATTACTGGTTTTGCTCCCTGCTTAAAAGAACTTCAATATGCACCCTGGGTCTTCTGGAAATGTCAGGGAGAACCATGAGGATAACGATTCGACCCTGAATCTGATGTTGTCATCTCTTTCGTTTTATACCCGTACTAATAAGATATCAACAGGGGTCGTAGACCTTCAGGAAATATCAAAAAGAATCCTGAAAAAAAATATATATATAAACAACCCAAAATATTATCAGCTCCTGCTCCCTGCAAAATAAAATATAAATATGAACCCTGGACCTTCGGAAAATATATGAGAACCCTGAATAAAACCTCCTATAGCCCCTAAATGTTGTTATGTTGTAAAACAAAATCCTTCTTGTGCACTAGAGCGGTGCAATTTAAATAAGATTATAAGTCTTTACTTAATAGACGCGTTTTGGATATAAAGTTCATAAAAAAACTGTGAAGCCTGATAGTATCGAAGTGGATAATATCTATTATGTCATTTATATCACTTTGTCACTGTGATCGTGATAAGGGGATATATTGTGAAAGAAGAATCTTATATTGCTCCTATACGTCGGAGTGTTGCGGTTTAAATGGAGTTCTAGACTTTCACTTAGTACACCCGTTTTAGGTTTGAAGCTCAGGAACAACGACAGTAGCTACTAAGCATATGCAACAGGTTATTATTATTTTTCACGACAATTTCTATGTTGAAAGACACCGAATATTACAAATTACAAGCCAAATATGGGCCGGATTCGGCTCACTAAAGGCTGTTGCCAAAAACCCGAAAACATTTTTAAATTAGGATAGATCTCTTCACAATTTCAAACAGTCACCACTTCGCTCCCACTCTTTCGCCTCAAACCCAAGACAGTCCTCCGAACACTCGATTGGCCGGCTGACAGTAGTAGAGAACACATGGGTCCACCCAGTAACGTCCGTACGATCTCGCAGGAGGCGTTCGATGAATTCGTGAAGGAGAACATGGAGGACCTGGGCATGGATCCCACTGAGGCCCTGCAAGACGCCATTCAGACTCTCACTCTCCAGGGCGTCGATCTCTCCGGTCTCTTCTTCTTACTTTCTGATTGCTTCCCGTTAAAAATCAAGTTTCAATTTTTCCCAGGGAGCAATTCATCCCAATGCAATTGCTGGAAACCGCTCTGGAAGTTCCAAAACTCATTTCTGGAATCAACAGTTTTGAGAAGAAAACTGATTTTCTTTCCTTTTACCGCACTTTCTTACCTGACGATCGGAAGTTGATTCTTATTATATTCTCTCAGTGACCAAACAGTGATTTATTATTCTTCTTCTTTATTACAGGGATAGTGAAGTGCATTCCGGGAGAGGGTAGCATTAAAGACAACCCAGTAATACAGTGTTTGGAGAGGTTGAAGCAATTGGATTTGCATTTCAAGGATCAAATCAGTGCTGAAGATTTAAACGAGACGGTGGGCTTGTTTGATAAGCTGATAGAATTGTGTCAGTGTGGGAAGGAAGTATCAGGAAATGTACCCATTGCCACTAAAAATGGTGGGATGGAGTTGGTTTGTTCAATATGCTCGAAGATCCCAACTGGGTCTAAACGAGCCCTCCTATCGTGTTTGAAAACGATGGCGTTGTTTGTTCATGGTAAATCGCTTCATCTAGTTTTGTTTGATTGTTTATGCTCGTTAGCTTATTTATTATGACAACATTCAGTGTTGGTTTAGCTGTTAGAAAGGAGAAAGAGGACGAGGAGTTATATTTTATCTTATTTTATTTTTTATCGGGTGCTCTTTTTATTTTTTTATGCATTGAAATGTTGGATTAGAGAGTAATTACTTGTAAACATTTAAGCGATGTGGTGAACTGGCTGAACTTCATTTTATTGATAGCTTTGGTTAATTTAATCCCACTTGTGTAGGATAAAATCTAAAGAACATGATTAAGCGGAAGAGAAATGCGCATACCAGTGAATGTAATTATAATTTTTGGAGATGATATAGATAATTTGTATTGACAGTGACAGTTTTTTCGACCAATAAGTAATGAAATAGGATGTCAGCATGATAAATTTAAAACTTCCGTTGGAAATGAAAATTTTTGCATTGTTAGTTATGTGATGTTTTGTATAAAGGGGCATGTTAATTTGTTAGATTATATTACACGGAGTCATTATTATGGATGTTGTATCTAATGTTTGTATCCTTATCTAGCAGATCTTCAAAGTTCAGAAACATTTCGGTTAAGAAGTGGACCGAAACTTGTGATTGATATTCTAAAAGATGGCAGTGAAGATATAGAGATCTTGAATACTGGTTTTGCTATTGTTGCTGCATCTGCAACTGGTAATGAAGTAGTCAAAGAATCATTCATGGAGTTGAAAATTGATGAGCTTATCTTGGAAGTCCTGAGTAGACAGAGAAATGGAAAAATTCAAAGTTTATATGATGCTATGCGTGTTCTGTTGACTCCTGATGATGATCGAGTTGTGGCTTCCCAAGTAAGTAAAGGCTGCATGCAAGCCTTATGCATAGTTGTAACTAGTAACCTGTGATTCAACATGTCAACAGAGAATGAAGTTTTAAGTAATTTGATTAATATCCATACCTCCATTTTCTTTCTACTTATTTTAGTGGGTGTGAAACTTTTCTTATGTTGTTTCAAAGCCAGCTTGTCGTTTAAAAATGCTGGTAGCTAGACTTAGTAATCCTTTCTACTTTATGTACATTTTTTGTTAAATCAAACTTTCCAGTACAAAAAATACTGCAAAAAAACAGTTACCTCAAGTAATCAGGTCTAATATCCAAGCCTACAGGTTTATGGTTATGCACGAATATTTGCAAAGACCGGAATTGCAAGAGCTCTTGTGGATTCACTAGCTGCAGGGCTTACCTCACCCAGCATTGTTGCAACTAGCACCGTTTTAAAGGCTGTTTCTGTCAATGTAAGTTTTCCTAAATAAAATATCAAATTTCATTAGTGTTTTTTATGTCAATTACCATAGAGGTTGTATTCTCAAAATTACTCTTGTAATTCTATTTTGTGAAGTGTATTGCCAGTTCTTGTTGCATATACAAATTTGTTGTATATGCGTTTCGATATCCTAATGAAATAATGATATTTTAGCTTAAAGCATGGCAAGTATCAGAAATTTATCAATATATTCTTTCTCACTTCCAACATTAGAGTTCTGATTATTAGAGTTGTTAACATCTTGTACAAGTAATGATATTTCAGATACATGTGTCGATATTTGCTATGTTGGCTTGTTTCTAATTTTTTTTTTTTTTCATGCTGCAGGATGAAATATGCATATCAGTTGCTGAATATGGCGGTATTGATGCAGTTCTCCGATGTATTGATGAAAGTGGTGAACAAGGCAACAAAACTGTAGCTAGAACTTGCTGTTCTTTGTTATCTAAGGTATAAGTTTGAAATCTTTGTTTGTTTATTATAATGAGTTTTATGTAATAATAAATATAAATGCTCTCTATGGTCAAACTATCATTCTACATTTCAGTGAGATTGAGGTCTTTGCTTCTGAATGAGGCCAACTCAATTCACAACTATTTTTGTTTCTCGTTACCTGAGAGAGAATGGCTGGGGTTTCTTCATAAGGTGTGAGATTTGATTACCTTTGGTCCAACTCATTGGCTGCTAATTGATCATT
Organism: Boswellia sacra; assembly: GCA_013180625.2. Classification (NCBI taxonomy): domain Eukaryota; kingdom Viridiplantae; phylum Streptophyta; class Magnoliopsida; order Sapindales; family Burseraceae; genus Boswellia; species Boswellia sacra. Next base: position 202,234 of record SNVD02007273.1, on the reverse strand, counting down.
AATAAAACTTGCCTTAAAAATATATTAGCAGAGACATTAGTTATTGCGCGTAGAATCTTTTGATTATCCTATCAGTCAGTCTGTTTTAATCCTTGATATTACCACCAAATAGGCAATTACGGATATTGTAGATGTTGTTTTCTTCAGAAGAGCTGCTGAATGCTAATTTTTCTTCTTAGATAGATACTCTAATACACCCCTCCACAGATATGTGCTTTCATCATTGTAAACTATGGTTGGTTAATTATGATGGGAGATTGGCCTATATGTTATCATCTTCTTATCACGATTACTTCTTGTTGAAACATTTAAGCTCTTCATTTATGTGTTTCTTCTGATTAGTTGGCAGGAAGTGACTCGAATAAGAGTTCTATTGTTGAGAAGGGAGGAATGGATAGGCTGATCAAGCTCTCAGCCAGATTTTCTGATGATCCTTACGTTCTGCAAGAGGTAAGCTGCCAGAAGGTCTTTCAGAGGTGAATGTGCTCCACCACCTGATCCTCACAACTATATATATCTGATATAGCATTTTGCTCAATCGAAATGCCCCACAATATGTGCATCGCAGTGCTTATTAAGTATAGGCAATGGCATGTTCTGGATGACAGTGTTTATGGTAACTCTATTTTGTTCACTATGAGCGAGATGTGAATGTTGTTTCATTGTATCCAAGTATAATGATTAGAATAGTAGCATCCAGTTATCCAATTGCTTATTTATGAGTATTATTGAAACAGTTAGGCCTATTGTGATTATTTAAGAGTCTTTGGATCAAATCCAGTTACTCCAAATTTTAGTGCATTTATTCATCTGGATCATGGGGAGTAAGGGTGCGAAAGGTCAAAACAAGAAAAATGAGAAAAAAGGAATCACTATAATAGTAGTGATCAGATGCCTTTGGACATCTGTTGAAATGTTCGCTTTCCCCCAGTCGAGGAACTAACCTGTAATCTGATGACAAGACATATCAGTTTTATACATGCCTTTTTTTTTCATTATTAGTTCCATCTTTCTTACCGATAATTTCATAATACTTTAGGTTATGTCCATTATTACTGTACTGTCCTTGAGATCTCCAGACAATGCAGCTCGTGCCATGGAAGCTGGAGCTGGAGACCTTGCTATCCAAGCCATGCAGAAGTTTCCCAAGGCACAACAGCTGCAGAGGAATTCCTGTTTCATGATCCGCAACCTTGTAGTGAGGAACCCAGAAAACAGGCAAGTGTTCTCAAGCACCGCCTTCTTTAATCCACCTATGATGTGACAGTTTCTCTATCATAGAAGTGGCCAATCTCAAAGCAAGCTTTGACCTGTGCTAACCGAGTTCTTGGGACTAGCTTTACCAGGTGAACTTGAGCCTGGCTTCTCTTCAAGTCTTAAGTTCACCACGCAAATGAACTTGAGCCTGGGTTCTAAGTTCTTTTCGTATCTTAAGTTCAGCACAGTCAGACTCTTAATTTTAGAGTGTGGCTTGAGCTTGAATCGGTATTCAAGCTCAAATGGTTTAAAGTAATGTTAGACTTACAACACTCATATAACATAAACTCTACAACATGACGTGGTAGCTTGTATAGCAAAAATTTACTAGAAAATATATAAATAAAAATGGATGAGGAAAATTACATCTTCAATAGAAATTTGTTGCTTAGGCTAGCACGTCATGTTGTAGAATTTATATTGTATAAATGTTGTAAGTCTAGCATTATTGAATGGTTAATTTATGTATATAATATTTTAATGCTTTTATTGCAAAGGATTATATTTTTGAGTGTGGACATGATGGATTGATTCCATTTTTTACAAAATTCTTTGGCAGAATTGTCCTGCTTAATAATGGCATTGAAAAAATTATCAGACAGGCCAAGGAGAACCATGAAAGCTGCAGGGATGCTGCTACTGACGCATTAAGGGATTTGGGGCTTGATGACTACAACAAATAGTCCAGTATAGCATATGGATATGCAAATATTATTTTGCTCTTGGAACCATATTTACTTGCTCATCTTTGCTTTATTATTATTATTATTATTATTTCCGTCAATGATGTATGAATCAGGATGCGTCATTACCGTGTTATTTCAAGAGTTAAAAGCTGCGACTCGGGGTTTTGACTCTGCGAGCCAAATTATCATGATGTTGTAGGAGTAAGCTATAAACCTGTCCAAACTTGGAAAGGTCACATCCAAGCCGCTGCTGTAACAAATCTTTTACCATTGAAAAAGTTTCAAACTGAAATTAAAGGTTCAACCCATCTTCGTGACATGGTGTCTACTGCCACCTTATAATGAACATGTACACAACCAATTGTGCAGACTTGCACTTCCCTCGTAAATAAGTTAAAAAGAGTGTTATTACACTAAGCTAGTAAACGCGTATATGAAATTTTCTTAATAGAATAGAACCTGCTGGGAACCTACAAGGCACCACTTCAACGGACAATGACAAAGAGAACAAAGAGAGAACAAATAAGATTTCATCTAGCCACTATATCTACCTTTTGGATCTCCACTCCTTTATTGCGTCCGGCTTTTTCTGATCAAGAATTTTACGGTTAAATTTGTTAAGCGAGCATTCGAAAGATACAAGTGAAATTTCTAAAACCCATATAGAATATCCAGATTATAAATTCAGCATTTTTTGATATGACCCTCAATAAAAACTCTTCAAATGAACTAAGCAAGAGTAAAATTTAAGTCTTCTGATGGGAATCGTTTAGTTACAGCAATTTCTATATCACTAAAGCTACGGTCCAAAATAAACCTGTATGAAACTATTTGAGAATACGGGTTGTGTGCCTAATATTTGTACAGTTGAATTTGCTATATTGGTGCTTGTACTCCAAAAATTAACCTGGAAAAGCAATATAAGAAATGAAGCATACAACAATAACAGAGTTGAAGAGCAGTCCAAGTTAATATAAGAAATCTTTCAAATCATATTGCCTAGTAGACTTCTCATAGATTATAAGAGCTTGTAGTAGTCAAAACAAAAAAAACAAAAACAAAAACAAAAAAAAAAAAGCCTGAACCAGTTGACTCTATCAAACTATCAAAAGATTTTGACCATTGAGGATACTACCTGCACTCCAAACCGAATGACGTTAAAATTTCTCAAAAGTAAAGAACGGCAATAATAATCTTCAGAAACTGCTTGACATACCATTTGACACGAAGGTGCTATTGAAACATCTTGCGGTATTGCTTTGTCTCCTGCCAACGTCTGTCATGAATCTGTATAAAGTGAAATAATTAAAAGCCATTTAACCATATTGATTTATCACCACAGTATATTAGTATCAGTTTAATCTAGTAACCTTTTTCTTAGTAGCAGCAAATGCCTTCTTTATTCCACCTGAAATGCACCAGATAACAAGCTATGAGTAGTTTTCAACAGAATCCATATCACAGGTTCAATCTTCTATCTACAAGAGAGTACGACTTGAATTAACTACTGATGCATTAGTGCAGGTAACATCACACCGATATATTAGTCAATTTCTACACCCACTTAAAGCTTCTGTACTATCAGTATAATAGTAAATGTCTGCGCATATGAACATTGATTATAGAAAATACCAATAACATCCGTGACCTAGCCAATATCCAAATCCTTGAACATAAATATCCTTGACCTTGAAACAATCTTATTGCCAATGCTGACTAAATCAAACAATAAATCTAAAAGGAAATGATCTATATTCTGTCTGAAATTGATCCTCTGAAATTTCAAACTAAAATGTTGAAACTTAAATCACACCAGTAAATTTAGCCGAAAAAAACGACAAAACTACGAAAATTAGGGGACATTTAACCACCAATTTCGTGCTAGAGGCATGTTTAAAATCTGTCACATACCATCGTTTGGTTCAAATTTTACTGCCTTCTCAAAGCATTCAACAGCTGCATCCCCATCATTAAGGGCCATGTTTATGCCCATTAGATAAGAAGCACAATCGTTAGGATGTTTAAACTTTTTATTGGAAAGAAAATGCTACGTGACACATTTGCAAGGTTATAGACCATTAAAAAAATTTAAAAAAAAAAGAGGTAAATGAACTACTGCCAGAAAATGGAGACAAATGGTAACAAGAAAACAGCTTGTTAATGCATTTTTGCTTCCAGCTGCTACACTATTAAAAGTTTTCAGAAGCATTCCAGTATAGAATAATAGAATCTCACTAGCATAAATTACAGAATTAAACCAAAATAGTGGCAAAGCTGTAGATTTCACAAAGATTAAATCCTCTGTCAAGCATGTTAGAATTTGTTTTTTTCAAGAACAGTTACGTGACTGGGCAGTAGCCCAGGACAAGCAAATGCAAAAGCCTTCAGCCTCCAGTGATTGGAACTTCTACCAATGAAAGATACCAACCTGACCTTGGCAAAACAAACTTTCACATTGTTATCTCCATCACGCATTGCAGACTCTGTATCCAACAATGCTCCTTTCAGATCTCCCAATTTCAGCTTACAAGCCTACGGCAAGATAGACAAAGTTAAACTAAGGAAAGTTTGACCAAAAGTGAACTTTATGGTGGTCAAGAATTTAAGCAACATGCATGACAAAAGTTTGATCAGTATCTACCATGAATGACCACAGTTACATAAGTTACGAAACCATCATTCTGCATGTTACATAGAGCTGATTTGACATAAAGAGGACTAAAATATTATCAACAATCTGAGAAAAATATAAAAACAGTTGACATTTGAGTTTTAACAGAAATGAACAGACAAAAACCTTGCAATATATCAGGATCTCCATATTCCTTTCAAAATAAAGGCCAAGAACTCAAAGTTGAGTGAGGAGGAGAGAGGATGAAGAAATATCAACTGAAAAGACTCTAGTTTCCATTAAATGTATATGCGCATTGGCTTAATTTACCATAAAAATTATTTCCATCCCTTGTTAAGCCATTATCACATCCAGATCAAAATTTTTTATATCTATAATATTAATGAAGTATGAAGATATGTTCATCCCCATCGCAATTATTTGCATATTAAACACTCATGGTCAAATGCATTCACTTCAACAGTAAAAAACAAGATCTTACAGAGCTGTTTGTGAAGATCTGTGACTTTGTCTTCCTCAAAACTTGAACTCTTCAATGCAGAGCCACAAGAAAAATATAGATAGACAACTGGTGCTCAATAAAACCGGCAATAAAAGCTAACAAAATACACAAATGAGTTAATTAACCTTCATCAATCCCTTCTTTCTCCCAGCAGATGTCCAGATATTGTAAAGCCTACCGGTACTTTCTAAAAGCCATCTTAAAATCTTGTTTCTATGCATAACAATAATCAGCATATCATCAATATGTACTAAAAATTCTCTTAGACGAGAAGAAATAAAATGAAAAATAACGAACAGAGGAATGAAAGACTGACAGAACATGGAGCACCAGAACCAATGAAATGCCCAAAAGTATGATATTATTAGTTTTACAAAGATTACAATTTGATATACCAAATACATTAACGTATAATATATCCATCAACAATCATTACCTTGTAATGTTCATTTCCCAAAGCCTTAATAGAATCCACAGCATCTATCCACCAAGACAGCTCGTCAGCTGGCCAATCAGGATAAATGTCACCATCTTTGAAAAAATTAGATATTCTATTATCAACCCCCCCCAGGGATTTCTTCACAATTATAACATCGGAAGGTGGGCAATCATTATCACCTGGAGTAACATGCTTAATTGAACGAACAACTCCCATTCCTTTAACGATTTTCCCAAACACAACATGTTTCCCATCTAGGTGAGAGGTTCGAGTAGTTGTGATGAAGAACTGCAACTCATTTGTGTTAGAGCTAGCATTAGCCATAGATAACATTCCTTTTCGTTCATGTTTCAACTCAAAGTTTTCATCTTCAAACTTCAAGCCATAAATTGATTCTCCAGCGCTGCCATCTCCAGCAGAAATGTCTCCTCCTTGTATCATAAATCCTTTAATGACACGATCGAAACGGACTCCCTGAAACAAAAACATAAATTTTATTGGCAAATAAATTCAAAGGTAAACTTCAGTTAGCCTCTTAATAGCATTGGACAACAGAGTGAACATGAAATTTCAGAACTGATATGCTTCACAAACAGAAAAAGCTCATATGTAAGAAACTCAGTTCTTTATTCTGTTTAAATAAAATTATATCATGTTCTTTTCTTCAAAACTAGAAATATTGAAACTGCAATAAAATAGTTTAACAGTCTACAAAGTGAAGCCATTTCTACCGCAGAAAATTTCAAACAATTAAAAGAACAATATATATATAATAAACATGTTTAATCCATAGTTCACAACAGACACACACAAGTAGGAGAACAACTGTCACATCCATTCATTTCTTCGTCAAGATTTTTAAGCAATGAGAACAATATATCAAGTGTTACATCCATTCACCTCGAAGCAAGCTTTGGCTTGGACTAACCAAGTGCTTGGGACTAGCTTTACCAAGTGAAATTGAGCCTGGCTTCTAAGTTCTTTGCGAGTCTTAAGTTCACAAGTGAACTTGAGCCCGGCTAGTAAGTACTTTTCGTATCTTAAGTTTAGCAGAGTCTGATTCTTGATTTTTGATTGGGGCTTGAGCTTGGATCTCTTAGTCAAGCTCAAATGGTTAATTTACGTATTTAATATTTTAATGCTTTTATTGCAAAGGATTATATTCTTGAGCGTAGACGTGATAGAATGATTCCATTTTTTACGAACTACTTTGCAGAACGCTCCTGCTCAATAATGGCATTGAAAAAACTATCAACTAAGCCGAGGAGAACCATGAAAGCTGCAGGGATGCCGCTGCTGACGCATTAAGGGATCTGGGGCTTGATGGCTACAACAAATAGCTCATTATATGGATACGCAAACATTATTTTGTTTTATTAGAGAATTAAAAACCTAATATTAAACTCATATTTATAAGTTTAAGCTTTTAGAATAGTGATAAATTTAATCTCCGTGTTATTTAAAAAAATTAATTAAAGAGTATTATTATTTAATTCACTTATAAAACTCGTTGAGACATGTCGTATTATTGAAAAAAATTAATTAAAAAATATTATTATTTAACCCACTTAGAAAATCTGTTACGACATGTGCAGTGAAATCGTATTAAAGAATTAAATACTAACTTAACAGTAACCATATTTTCTTATGTGATCACCTTGTATTTTTTTCGTCACTGAGGTATGAATCAGGATGCGTCATTACCGTGTTATTTCAAAAGTTAGAAGCTGTCAGTTGGGGTTTTGATTCTACGAGCCCAATTACAACGATGTCTAAGACTTGACTATAAACTTTTCCAAACTTGGCAGGGTCACATCCAAGTCGCTTCTGTAACATATCTTTTACGATTGAAAAGGTTTCGCACTGAAATTGAAGGTTCAACTTCAACTCATTTTGGTGACTTGGTCAACCGCCACCATATAATGAAGATGTATCATCAGTAACAGTAACTACAGATTTGTATCTCTCTCCTAAATAAGTTAAAACGAGTGTTACTACACTAGCTGGCAACGTGTAAATGAGATTTTCCGAAGAGAATATAACCTGCCGGGAACATACAAGGCTCCACCTCAATAGACAACGACAAAAAGAACGAAGAAAGAAATAAATAAGACTTCATCTAGCCGCTACATCAATCTTTTGACCTATTTGTCACGACTTTTTTAACTAGTCTTTTAAAATAGACCCTTTAAAGTAAAACTTCTTATAGTAAAGTTTTTATTAAAAAATATTGATTCTTTGATGAATAAATATAAAAACACTAACCATAATCAAAAAATTAAATCAAAATATTGACATCTCGAAACTTAATAAAATAATAAAATAAATAACATTTTTTAATCATTTATAAGTCTTTTTAGAGTAGAAACCAATCAATACAAAAATAAAATTAAAAGAACTTTTTCTTAATCATTTTTACCGTGGCTTCTGCAAAATTTGTTAAGCGAGCATTAGATAGACACAATTGAAATTTCTAAAGCCCATGTAGAATATTCAGATTATAAATCCAGCAGTTTGTGATATAACCCTTAATAAAAACTGATCCAGTTCAAATTGTCCGTTTTATACCCAACTTCAAATGAACAAAACAAGAGTAAAATTAAAAGTCTTCCGCTAGGAATTCATCAGTTACAGCAATTACTATATCACTAAAGCTACAGTCCAAAATAAACTTGTATGAAACTATTTAAGAATTGGTTCAAGCCTCATATTTGTACAGTTGAATTTGCTGTAATGGTGCCTGTACTCCCAAAATAAACCTGGAAAAGTAAAGCAGCAATATAAGAAATGAAGCATAAAAGAATAACAGAGTTGAAGGGCAGCCGAACTTAAACTAATTCAATATAAGAAATCACTCAAATCATATTACCTAATAGACTCCCCGTAGATTATCAGAGCTTGTAATAGTGAAAACAAAAAAGCCTGAACCAGTTGACTCTATCCAACTATCAAAAGATCTTGACCATTCAAGATACTACTACCTGCACTCCAAACCGACTTGAGGTTAAAATTTCTCAAAGTAAAGAACTGGATACAATAATCTTCAGAAAGGACTTGACATACCAGTTGACACAAAAGGTGCTATTGAAACATCTTGCGGTATTGCTTTTTCTCCTGCTCACGTCTTTCATGAATCTGTATAAAGTTAAATCATTAGAATCCGTATAACCACATTTATTTATCACCATAGTATATTACAATCAGTTTAATCTACCAACCTTTTTCTTAGCAACAGCAAGTTCCTTCTTTATTCCACCTGAAATGCACCAGATAACAAGCTATGAGCAGCTTTCAACAGAATCCATATCACGGGTTCAATCCTCTATTTAAAAGAGAGTATGCATTTGTGAAGGTGACATCACACCAATTTATGAGTCAATTTCTACACCCGCTTAAAACTTCTGAACTATCACTATAATAGTGAATGCCTGCGCATATGAACATTAATTATAGAAAATACCAATAGCATCCGTGACCTAGGCAATATCCAAAACCTTGAACACAAATATCCTTGACCTTCAAGAAACAATCTCATTGCCAAAACTCAATTACATAAATCTAAAAGGGAATGATCTATATTCAGTCCGAACAGATCCTCTGAAACTTCAAACAACAATGTTGAAACTTAAATCACACCAGTAAATTTAGCCGAAAATAATGCCAAAACTACTTAAATTGAGAGACATTTAACCACTGATTTCAGGCTAGAGGCATGTTGAAAATCTGTCGCATACCATCGTTTGGTTCCAATTTTAGTGCCTTCTCAAAGCTTTCAACAGCTGCATCCACATCATTAAGGGCCATGTATGCCTAATAGATAAGGAGCCCAATCGTTAGGATGTTTAAACTTTTAATTGGAAAGAAACTGCTACCTAACACATTTGCAAAAGTGAAAACCATCAAAAAATCAACAGGTAAATGAACTACTGCCAGAAAATGCAGACAAACGGTAACAAGAAAACAGCTTGTTAATGCATTTTTGCTTCTAGCTGCTACGCTATTAAAACTTTTCAGAAGCATTCCAGTATAGAAAAATAGAATTTCACAAGCATAAATTACAGAATTAAACCAAAATAGTAGCAAAGCTTTAGAATTCACAAAGATTAAATCCTCTGTCAAGCATCTTAGAAATTTTTTTTCCAGAACAGTTAGTTGACTGGGAAGTAGGTTAGGACAACCACATGCAAAGCCTTCACCCTCCAGTGATTGGAACTTCTACCAATAAAAGATACTAACCTGACCTTGGCGAAACAAAGCTTTCACATTGTCATCTCCATCACGCATTGCAAACTCTGTATCCAGCAATGCTCCTTTCAGATCTCCCAATTTCAGCTTACAAGCCTAAGGCAAGATATAATGCACCAATTATTAGACAAAATTAAACTAAGGAAAATTTGACCAGAAAGTGAACTTTATGATGATTAAGAATTTGTGCAACATGCATGACAAAAGTTTGATCATTATTTACCATCAGTTTAAGTTTGATCAGCATCTACTATGACTGACCACAGGTACATAAGAAACCATCATTCTGAATGTTAAATATAGCTGATTTGACATAAAAGGGACTAAAATATTATCAACAATCTGACAGTAGAAAAATATAAGAAATTTGAGTTTTAACAGAAATGAACCGAAAAAATCCTTGCACCACATCAGGATCTCGATATTCCTTTCAGAATAAAGGCCAAGAACACAAAGTTGAGTGAGGAGGATAGAAGATGAAGAAATATCAACTGAGAAAACTCTAGTTTCCGTTAAATGGATGGGAGCATTGGCTTAATTTTAAATGAAAATTATTTTCATTCCTTGTTAAGCCATTATCACATCCAGTTCAAGCTCTGTTATAAGTATAATATCGATGAAGTATGGAGATATGTTCTCCACATCGCAATTATTTGCATATAAAACACTCATGGTCAAATGCATTCACTTTAACAGTAAAAATAAGATCTTACAGAGCTGTTTGTGAAGATCTGTGACTTTGTCTTCCTCAAACTTGAACTCTTCACTACAGAGCCACAAGTAAAATATAGATAGTCAGACAACTGGTGCTCAATAAAACTGGCAATATAAGCTACAAAATACACAATAGTTTATTAACCTTCATCAATCCCTTCTTTCTCCCAGCAGATATCCAGATATCGTAAAGCCTTCCGGTACTTTCTAAGAGCCATCTTGAAATCTTGTTTCTATGCATAACAATTATCAGCATATCATCAATATGTATTAAAAATTCTCTTAGACCAGAAGAAATAAAATGAAAAATAACTAACAGAGGAATGAAAGACTGACAGAAAATGGAACACCAGGAACCAATGAAATGCCCAAAAGTATGATATTATTAGTTTTACAAAGATTACAATTTGATATGCCAAATACATTAACGTATAATATATGCATCAACAATCATTACCTTGTAATGTTCATTTCCCAAAGCCTTAATAGAATCAACAGCATCCATCCACCAAGAAAGCTCATCAGGACTCTTGTCCAGGTCAGCTGGCCAATCAGGATAAATGTCACCATCTTTGAAAAAATTAGATATTCCATCATCAGCCCCCTCAGGGATTTCTCCACAATCCGTGATCATAACATCGGAAGTTGGGCAATCATTATCACCCGTCGTGACATGCTCAATTGAACGAACAACTCCCATTCCTTTAACTACCTTCCCAAACACAACATGTTTCCCATCTAAGTGAGAGGTTCGAGTAGTTGTGATGAAGAACTGCGACCCGTTTGTGTTAGGGCCAGCATTAGCCATAGATAACATCCCTTTTCGTTCATGTTTCAACTCAAAGTTTTCATCTTCAAACTTCAAGCCATAAATTGATTCTCCACCACTGCCATCTCCAGCAGAAATGTCTCCCCCTTGTATCATAAATCCTTTAATGACACGATGGAAACGGACTCCCTGAAACAAAAACATAAATTTTAATTGGCAAATAAATTAAAAGGTGATCTTTCGTTAGCCTTTTAATGGCATTGGACAACAGAGTTAACATGAAATTTCAGAACTGAGATGCTTCACAAACAGCAAATGGTCGTATGTAAGAGAGCCGATTCTTTATTTTGTTTAAATAAAATTATATTATGTTCTTGTCTTCAAAACTATAAATATTGAAATTGCAATAAGATTGGAAAATAGTCCACAAACTGAAGCCATTGCTACTGCAGAAAATTTCAAACAATTAAAAGAATAAAATATATATAATAAACATGTTTGATCCATAGTTCACAACATACACACACGAGTAGGAGAACAACTGTTACATCCATTCATTTCTTCGTCAAGATTTTTAAGCAATGAGTACAAAAATAGCAAATCCGCACATCTCTCAACAACCAAAGATACCATTCATTTCCAAGACAAACAATAGTGAAATTACAACCCCAAAAATTAACCAAACATCATCAAAACTTAACCCACCAACACCACACCGTACATTCAAAAAACAAGCAATTCCCATAAAAAATAATGATCTCAAACACATCTTAAGCATGCTAGTGCCCTATAATCCATCACATGATTAACTCAACAATGCCACTTCCATCACCATCACAATACAAAAGAAAGCAAACAAAAACAAAAAGCAACTTCAACCATGATTTCCACGACAAGAACAGATTCAAGACACTAATATCTCCAAACTGCATGTAGAATGAGGAACCAAGAACACAGCTTCAACACTAACAAGAAAACAGATAATTAAAAAAAAAAAAAAAAAAAACTACCTTGAAATGGAGAGGAACTCCGGTGTTGGGGCCAATGCCCTTCTCACCAGTGCAAAGAGCCCTGAAGTTCTCAGCCGTTTTAGGAACGACATCGTCGTAGAGCTCCACAACAATCCTTCCCTCAAGTTCACCTCCAATAGCTATGTCCAAGAAACACCTTGGCCTCACCATCTTCTTCTTCTTTGTTGCTCTGTTTCAGAGTCTCTGTTTGTCGCTTTCTCTGATTCTAGAGTTTTCTTCTCTGCTTTATAGATGGAGAAAAACATGGCCAAACAAACCCTAGTCCCGCTATTTATTTATAGTTTGAAACTAGGCGAGGTGACCCTTCTTTGCCTCTTTTGAGTCTGCTCTGTGTGGCGTTCTCCTATGGTTTTCTTGGGTTTTTCTTGTGGAAAATTCGGTTTTATTGGACTTTTTTGTTATTTTCTTCATATTTTATTTTTTATTCAAGTCTATTTTTAGAATTTAGAAACTAGTACAACCCTACCTTATAAAGGTATATGTTAATATCTCTATAATTATATAATTATATCTTAAAATTGTTTACTTTAAAAATAATTATATATGATTTTAATAAAATATATAATTATATCTTAAAATTGTTTAATTTAAAAAAAATTATATATGATTTTAAAAAAATATATAATTATATCTTAAAATTGTTTAATTTAAAAAAATTATATATGCTTTTAAAAAATATATAATTATATCTTAAAATTGTTTAATTTAAAAATAATTATATATGATTTTAAAAAAATGTGTCCTCGAGGCACATGTGAAATCGGAAGATTACTCTTTCACATTTAATTTAATTATAGCCAATTTTTTATTATCGAATAATAAAAAGAAGAGAAACAAAAATAACTTTATTTGTTTTTTTTTTTTAATATCCAAACAACTCTTACCCTACCTATAAGTCGTTTCATGTCAAAAATAAAAAATATAAGTTACTATTTTATATGACATATGACATAATCAAACTGTACTACAAGATTTGCCTATATATGTATGATTGAATTAAAATAGTATCTCTTATTACATCACAAGCTTTTAGTCTAGGACGAATTTAATGATATTTATGACTCATCAAACACTATACTATAAATGCAAAGATTCTATAAACTTATTGGAAAAAAATAAAAAATAATAATTTGTATTTATTTTTAGTAAGAAAATACAGAGTTATCAAAGTCAGTGTACAAAGCTTATCAGTTCAATGTGACGCGTTGATTTCATACGTTTAAAAGAAGACCATCAACTAAACTAAGCTTGAAAGTGAATATTTTTTTAAAATAAATAAAATATATAGTTTTTTAATGGAAGTCCACGCATTATTTTGTATTTCTTTTGAGTCCAAATTTGAAGTTTTATCGATAGTGTTCTAGAACAATCGGATTTGGGTTGAAGTGGACAAGAAGAGACACGTGGCAATCTAGAAGATTCGGTTATAATATGTAGAGAGGAGTCAAGAGACACACTCATTTTTTAACACCTTGATTTTGTAAGAAATTGTACTTTTACTCTTTTCGTGGATGTAATTGTCTTATAAATGTTATGTTTTTGTGATATATAATATATTTTATATATATATATACACACATACTGTGAATCTTCCATTCGAGTGCCTTTCTGACTAATTTTATAGAGTATTTTATACACAACGACAACTAATTCTTAATCAAAGTGTCCAGACGAGTTTATGCACATCATAACTAATCTTCAGAGGAAGATTAGCACAGCGACAATCCACTGTCGTGGTCTCTCACTTAAATCATGGGGGAATACCATCTTGGAGAGTCTCATCGTGGCCTTACCAACTCCCTCCTGAACCATCCTTATCACTTGAGCTAACCTATTGTGAGTGAGTATCTTACACATCTCAACGCCAAATCTTGAAAGACAACAAAACTTAATCCAATCATTAGAATTTAAATTCAAGACACTACGTTGAATCACATATCTTAAACATCAAGTTTTGTAGCTTAAACTAAAAGCAATTTAAATTAATATATGCAATTAATGTTTTAATATATATAGTCTCATAAATGTTTATGGTATATTATTCCTATTTTTAATGCTAAAAAAAATTAGTAACTCAATTAGTTATATTATAAGATGAATCATTTGATGAGTTAATTATTTATAAGGATCTTAATTATTATAGTCTTTCTTCTTCAATTTATGTAATATTTAATTTAATAAATAAATAATCATAAAAAGGACACAATAGAAAATAGATATATTTTATAAAGATAATTTTGGAAGAATCAGTAGTATAGTAAATCATTAGATGTTTTCATTCAAATTGATGAATAAAACCTTCACTAAATGGAGATTGAAAAAAAAAAACTCATTTTTATCTATTGGATGTTTCATTAAATACTAATAAAACATTTTTCTTAAATACTATTAAATATTTCATAATTTTCACCATAATATTTCAAAATTTTTTCGAATGCATAGAGATGTCAATGCTTGATAGTGTTATTATTAATGTTTTGATTGTGTTTGGCATAGATTTATAGGAAATCATGGGATTTTGTTTCGCAATTGTGACTGCAATTCTGTCTGCTAAAAGTGTCACAAGCTGGCCAATAAGCCAGATGCTCATGTTTACATGTCTTGAGGAGGGTTGGCCTCTTTTAATTTGTATTTGCACAGAATCTTTTGGCCTTCGCAATTAATTACTATTCTCAATTCTCACCCACCCAACCAACAAACAAACAAGTTGGACAAATTTTTATTTATTCACAAATACAATAATCCAAGAATTGGAAATCTCCCCTGCCCATTTAACAATTTCCCTTTTCTTGATTATTTTTTATTTGTATTTACTTCATTTTTATTCCACGTTAATTTTGGTGTCCACCCCATTGAGTCGAATATCGTTGGTGCATAGCTTTGTTATTGGGTTTCCAAAAGGTCTCATAATAATTGATTTTTTTTTTAAATATATAGCTCAATAACCTTCTCTAATCGATCGACAAAACTCCTCATTTCATTTATCATTGCTTCTCTATATTATACCTTAAAGAACACTAGATATTGGATGTGACAAATTCCTCTATACGGACTTATATATTACGTCTCTCTACGTATCTTATTATACTATCATTTCTTTTACATGTTGTCATCTATGACCCCAGAGAGATGGAGTGGGATAGAAACAAAGTTACCTCACTAGCTCTATTCGAAATTAAATATTAAGTATTGTGCAATTTTAACTTAAGGGCTTAATTTTTTGTGGCTTGTTTGATTATGCATGCAAGTAAGTCCACTATTTATCGGCTAAATCTAAGCAACAAACACTAAATGTGGTCATGAATTGGTGCTACTTTTAAAAAGTAAAATAAATAAAAAAGAAGCTAACCAAGTACACCACACTACGGTATAATCTATGCCCAAAAGTCTCACGTGCACCATCAAAATGTCACATAAACAAATGAGATGGGTCCTGCCATAAATTGCAAGATAAGATCTCCAATAGCCTCTATTTAGATACAGACATTATTCTAGCTTTGTTAACGATGTCATGGATAACATAAATAAATTTATAATAATGCTTTATCTCTATTAACTTTTTGATTTAAATAACCAAACAACTCATGTGGGTCATCATCTTAACGCAAGTTGTCCCATTTGTGATTCAATAGCATAGAAAATGCCCACCAAATTTGCCAATTAGAGCTGGCTGCAACTTAAAGAGTTGAAAATCGTTGGCAATAATAAATACTTGTTTTGGTAAACAAATGGAGTCCAAGTAAAGCTGACTCATGCACAGTTGTTTTGGGCAAAGTGGGGCACTTATACTTGCACTTATATCAGCAAATTTAGCTCAGCCTTCATGTTTATCCTATTATATGCGTCTCTTATATTAATTGAGGATGTCGGGCATTTTAAGAATCCAATTTGTGATTTGTTAAGCAACTCAAGCTATGGTTGCAATATTGAATTAAATGAATGATGCATCACCCACATGCTGCTCCACCTATGGTATTAATGTGCGTTTGAAAACGATTGATTGACAAGTTTTCTATGTTTTAGTAGTTATAATGTTCCATCCCAAAATGTTCCAACTTTCCGTCGAAAAATTCTTTTGACATCTAATCAGATCTAGCCTTGTTCTACCTAACAAAACTTGCTACGAATCCAGTATGCATATATCTAGCCTTTCTTCAATTTAGCCACTCTTCATGAGCATTGAAGTCTTTCCGGTCTAGGCTTAGCTCAGCCCAGGGCAGCCCACATCTTTTACTGGGCTGTCTTGTCCATTAAACTGAATAATGCCTAAATGACAGTAAAACTATTTTTTACAAATTATTCATACAAATTCATCTATATACACTTACGTGATATCAGTGATTCATTGTCATTTTTTCAATCTTAATCAAAATTATCATTTTTTTTTTACTTCTCCAATGGTATTACATAACACATCAACTTGTAATCTAAGTTTGTATAAAAAAAATTATAAGAATACTAATATCCATCTTATTTTGTATATGCAATTTATTGAATTCGAGATATTTAAAGTTGGTAGATTTAAGAGAATTTAATAAAGAGATTATTAAACTTATAGAGATGTTAAAGTTATTGTAGCATTAATGATTAATGTGAAATATGTAACTATTTTGAAGGTGCTCCAAAAGTCTCTTAAATGAAAGAGGCTTGGATACATCCACTGAAATAACTAACTTATAAAATATGTATATAAAATTAATGTAACATCACTAATTCAATATTACATGATTCACCAATATTTATTACATTGACAAGACATATTAATATTTTTATCCAATTAGTACTACATCAATATTATCACGTGACATTAGTGCTTAATTGTCATTTCGTTAATCTTAATGAATATTATCAATTTTTTTTGTTTACTTCTCCGATCATATTACATAACACATCAACTTGTAATCTAAGTTTGTATAAAAAAAATTATAAGAATACTAATATCCATCTTATTTTGTATATGTAATTTATTGAATTCGAGATATTTAAAGTTGGTAGATTTAAGAGGATTTAATAAAAGAGATTATTAAACTTATAGAGATGTAAAAGTTATTGTAGCATTAATGATTAATGTGAAATATGTAACTATTTTGAAGAAGATCCAAAAGGCTCTTAAATGAAAAAGGTTTGGATACATCCATTAAAAACGAATTTACAAAATCTTTATACAAAGTTGATATAACATTGTTAATTCAATATCACATGGCTTATCAATATTTATTACATTAATAAATTATATTAATATTTTCATTCAATTAGTACTACATCAATTTTATATATAGACTCGTTAAGCATAGTATTATTGACATCCACCTTATTGTAGTGCACCCAATCATGTTAAAACACAGGCGCTGAAGTGCTGCACATGTGGCGTGTTGATTACTGTGTATGCTACTGTACCCAAGGTTCACTTCTTTAAGGGTCCATGTTATGGAGTCCATTTTATCAAAGGAGTTGAAGTTGAACTAAATAGCGAAGCTAATGACTTTGGTTCCACTTAAGCCAAAGTTGCCTCTCAAAGATTGACTGACAAAAGAATCTAGGAGAGTAGAAGAGAACGATAGGGAGTCCCAAAACAAAACAGTACACTTTTGTACATAACAACTGTCTCCTTGGGCCACTCGCCTCCCTCCTTGAGTTGAATCTACTTCACTTCATAGTAGTGGAGGCTCAGACAAAAGCTGCCCACTTCACATGGTTTTCCAAAATTCAATCATCTCTCTCTCACTCTTTCCCTTCTATGTATGTATGATATATCATATTGGATTAGCCTCTGAGAAGCCATGTGATAATAAAAACTGATAATGGGTACCTAGCTAATTTTTTCAGTAGTGGTCAATGTAGCAATGAAGGCTATTCTTACATTTTTTCAGGAAAAAAGTAGAGTGAGACAAAGTTTCAAGAGCGCACTTTTTCTACATTTGTTTCCCATTATTATGCCTTTCCGCTTGCTTTGCTGCCAATTTTTTGTAAAAGAAAACATTTACTTAATGCGGGTGCATTAGTGATTCTTCATCATCATCATCTTCAACCAGCTGTTATCTATATGCATATTTATTTATGTATTCCAAATTATTTGAGTTCTGATATCTAATCTCATCTAATCCAATCCAATCCCTTCCATGCTGCCATGCTACTACAAATAAATGTTCACGAGAAGTTGTACAATCATGTACTGAAACAATGAAGAGCCTAGCCTAGGTAGAGAGATTAGATGTTAAACCCCATTAAAGTATTTCACTGAATGCTCACATGCCTTAACAAATAAGCTTACCAGAAAGTGAAAAGTTGAATTTGAATCTTCCGGCTCTCTTTTGTAAGGGTAGTAAAAAATTAAGCCAAAAGCCCTTCCAGAGACAAATATAAAAGATTGAATCTTCCATATCCTATCACCGAGTTTCTATTATCATTATACATTTACTTATTTTTATATAGGTATACTTCAACATATTGCTTCCGAGATTATATGATCAAGCAGAGATAACCATAAACACCTTGACCAATATAAGTGAAACTTTCTGAAAGTGTTTTGTTTAACTTTTGCAAAACCTGGTTTTCTTGAATTGGCAACGTAACTTGCTTCATTGTGTTGAAAAAGTTAATGGCCATATATGTCTTGGGAAGTCCAAAACCTCAAAGTGGCATGACGCCCAGAACCCTATTGTCTCATCTGCCTAGCAAGGGAATTTCAAGATTTTTATTCTGCAATCCGCTACAGATCATTAGAAGAGAATCCGATAGAAGAGAATCCAATGAAACCAATAAAAATAAATAAAACAAAGAGATTTCAAATAATAAAGTAATCAAAATCAAATGCTCAAGAGCCGACAAGCTCAACATAATAAATAAAATTCTCTTTAACCAATCTTAATAATCTATATTAAAAAACCAACCATAAAATGCAACTTAATTGATCCACTACTAGAATCAAACAAGATGATGATGATGGATGGTGAATAATAGCCAAAAGGAAGAAAAGATTGGCTTTTTTGTCTAAGAGATCTGCCATATTTATGTTAAAAAAATTTTACATTCTATGACTTTGCATGGCCCAGAAAATTATATAGAACAACCCCAACAGAAGAATCGAAAAAAGAAAGCTAAAAAAAGTGAAGCTAGCTATAATCATTCAATCAAGATTCATTACTTCCATGTTGTGACACATGAGAATTCCTTTGATGATGAGCTTGTTGTTGTTGTTGTTGTTGCTGTTGTTGTGGTTGTGGTTGTTCTTGTTCTTGTTCATGTTCTTCTTCCTTCACCTCTTGTGTTGCCTCTTGCATTACCGGCTCCGCAACTGGGATTTCGGGTCGGGCGGGAACCGGGTCGATGTGACCATCAAGACAAGAAGAGCATTTCCTCTCAACCCATCCTTCAAAATCATATTGCCCATGACCCATGATCCGACGACCCGAACAGAGCCTCCCTATCATGCCTGCTATGACTCCCAGGACAGTGATCACTGCGAGCACACCAATAACGGGTCCAACCGACCCGTGACCCGAATGGGCCGTGTAGTCTTGCTGGGTCACCGCCA
This sequence comes from Boswellia sacra, assembly GCA_013180625.2. NCBI lineage: Eukaryota > Viridiplantae > Streptophyta > Magnoliopsida > Sapindales > Burseraceae > Boswellia > Boswellia sacra. Next base: position 182,425 of record SNVD02007273.1, on the reverse strand, counting down.
TAGGTGGTGCCTGTTGGTCCAGAAGTGGTGTAGACATCTAACTAAGAGCTTGTGATGAAAAGTCAGCAACTTGCACTGTAATAGAGATGTGAAAGCATAAAAACTTTGTACGGGTTTTGGGAGGTTTTAGCCTGCAAAGAATGAACAAAGAGAGGTAAAAATGATAACTTTGAACTGGGTTTGATACTAAAACTGGAAAAAGATTAAATTTTTAGCTATACTATGGAGGTTTAGCAGAGAATTTCCAGCTTTGAGAGTTGATGAATGTGAAGACAAGAAAAGAGAGTAATAATGTAAGCTTGTTTATGTTTATGTTTATGTTTTTGCTTGGGTTTGGAGTTCATAAGGTTTAGAAATGTAAGGGGATTGATGATGATTTTGTTTTGGGATTAAATTATCTTCTTTTCGTTTGCTTTTTTGTTTCCAAGTTTCTTTTTGGAAGAAAAGAAGGCAAACTTAGCTGTGTTTGTGTGACTTGCGAGGGAAGAAGTGAAAAGTGGAGTGCCGCTGAGTGTCTATGTTTGGTGGTGGGTAAAACCCAAGAAAACCCTTTTTCTCAAATGGTAAAAAGCGCCATCTCAGGAAACTTTTCTAGTACTGCAACAAATTATGCAAAACTACCGCCTTTGACATGGCCTAACAATAATAGTAAAGCTAAAGGGACTTGCTTTGCAAAGCTCCAGTTGCTTTGCCAACCTTGCTAGTGTGCACTAGTACTAGCTGTTACTATTAATACAGCAATACAGCAGAGGAATATCACATGATCATCCTTTGACCCAAATTTAGCTTGGAGATTTGGAAGAATATTCAGAAATTCCCTTCAAAGTTTTGTGGTTTAAATTAAAAAAAAGATTCAGGTCTTGGTGAATCTGTACAAAATTTCTTTCTTGTTACAAACACTTTGTCATGTTCCAATCTCACTAACCTTAATATCTTGAATGTCTTCATGCTCTGATGTTCATCTTCTCTTTTGTCCACTTTTTTCCCCTCTTTTTTTAATGATATTAAAAATTGCATTAAGGAAGGCTAGCTTAAGTTAAGGGTGTTAATTATTATAATTTCATTGCTTTGGTTTTTCTTTTTAAGGCACGAGATAGGTTTGCTTTTATGAAAGGTCAAAAGTTTTATCTTTTTGGTGCCAATTAAAAAAAGTTGCAAATCATATAAAAAAAGATGCAAATTGCCTTGATTGCCAGTGCCACGTCTCAAGTACTATTAGCACTTCCTTTTTGTTTTAAGAAAAAATGTATTAAAGCCTCACATATGTGAGATCCACAAGCAAAGGTTTAAAGGAAAATGTGGAGTTGTTTCTATCTAGTTTAATCTATAATCAATTAACTGTCAATCACTTTGCAGTCTATATTTAGAATAAAAAAAAGTAGTTTTTTCATGAGACACACATCTTTTATTCGTTAAGAATACTATCATATTTAAAGGTAAATCATTTCCAACATCGATTAAGAATCTTAAAAAAGATTGAAATTTATGATATTTCTAATATAATACTTTAAATTTTTACACATTTACTTATGAACAACTCTTGTTAAGTTGTTTTCATTTATTTTTATCAGGACTCATCAGGGGTCAAGAGACTGCATAGAGAATCTAATCTGAAAGCAGAGCATATGTCTTTTGAGTGAGGAGGATGATGATGGTGATGATTATGATAGTTCATGGAATACAATAGTTTTGGCAGATCCAATTATATAAAAAGGATAGCTTTTTTGCTAGAGGGAGAGAGGGAGAGAGAGAGAGAGAGAGAGGTGTGTATAAGTGCTTTTATGAGACAAGGACAGAGATGTCAATGGGGTTGTGCAAAGATTGGTCAGGCATCTACCAGCTTTTTTATTGATATTCTTTGAATCCAAGCACTCCTTGTCGGCTTCTTCCTCAGACTTATGTGCATTTCACCCCATTCTTCTCTCTCAAATTCACCTTTCTATCCATCTAAATTGACCCTGGAAATCAACCCAATTCATAAAATAATAATAATCATCATATCAACAATGTTTCTTTACATGCTGGAGTACCTAAATTCTCTGCAGTAGTTGATGTAGTGGTGGTCTCGGACAGGCATGGTTGGCTCCCACAATGACTAGTTTTTAGATAAAGAGTAATAATACAATCTATTCTATTGTACATTGTCACGGCCTTTCTTTCTAGTCAAAATTGAATTATTTGTCATTATTTCATCCATCCAAGTAACCAAGTGATGCTAGCAATCAAAAATTACATTGGAACACAACCAGATAATCAGTTGGGTGTTTATCTTTAGTTTCATTTACAACTTTTATTTGTCTATATGCCCATGTGATACTCGTATGGTAATGATATCACAAGTACACATATAGATAACTACAAGCCTACCATCTACTCTATCCATGATCGCTTATGATAGTTTGATGTTAATAGATTCTATGATTGAGCATCAAACCGAAATGGAAATAGTTCCAAGGGAAACCTCAAAATCATTCCTCAAATAAGGTTCTCTATACGGATATAGATATTACCGGGCTAGTTGTAACTATCCATCATAATCAAACGATGTAGGATTTTAAATTGAAATCTACCGTCACTTTATCCATCTTAGTCATTCTATTCCATGCATGTCTCACCTCAGGAGTGTTGAGTCCTAGTTGCTGCATTAGCTATTATGATTTATATGAATTTTTATGACAATTTAAGTATTGTGGAAAGCAAAATTAAAAAAGAAAAAAAAAACTAACGAAAGGTTAAGGGGGAAAATGAAGATATTCAATAGATGGAGGATAATGAGAGAAGCAACATAATAATACGCTCTTAATTGTGAGAGCCCAGAGGCTTCTATTTATGGCACTCAACCCACCACTCATCCAATTGATTTTAGACAAACAATTAGTTGTCAAGTAACCATTTCACCAATGTACATGCCAAGATAACTGAAGGTTGCACTTGGAACAACCAGTGGCAAAGCGGAATGTAGCCACGTGTATACAAGAATAAGCACACCAGATTATTTATATACTGATGATGACTTTACTTAGAGAAGTAATCAAGCTACAGAACTTCCATAAAAAGGGGGCTAACAGTTTAAAAATATCAACGACTTATCCATTAACAGACCCACAAACCTTCCTAATCTCTCCATCATCCCCTGTGAGTACCCCAATATTGGCCATCTTCACCATAGAAGCAGCAAAATCATTAGAGAAAAGATAGGGGTTGGTACTGTAGGCCTTGACCAATGCAGCAGTGGTTGGATGACTCATTAATGCTTGATCAGATTCAAGTAGCCCTTTGTTTTTCACCAGGTTTGTGTAATATACATTATCAAATTTGTCAATACTTGCAGAGTCAAGGGGTGCAAGATTGCTGTTTGCTGCATCTTGATCGGGACAAGTGTTTTTCAAGTTTGGAATCACTGAAGAATCTAGTGCAGGATCAGGCTTGCCAGAGCCTTTAAAGTTGGAGAGTCTATGCTTGAATGTGAAGCACTGAGCAAAACCTACAGTGTGAGCTCCTACCACCAAAAAAAAAAAAAAAAAGTCAGTTCATGTTAACAAAATTTGGCCCATCATGCAATTGTTTAATGCAAAATGGTTCAGTCCACTTTCATTTCCAGGGCAACTGGAATGATCCCATTTTTCCTTTTATATGATATGATATGCATACGTTATTGTTAAGGTGCTGAAAGAGAAGGTGATAAATAGAAACCTGAGAGGACTACAACATCCTTTATGTCAAGGCCCTTTGCTATGAACTTGGCAGTGATGTTCTGTAGAGGCTCAAATGGTGAAGGCAGTTGTGTATTAGCTGCAGCCTTACTTGCCGTCAATCCATCTCGGCGGCCTAATTGAACGGGCCAATAGGGACCGGCAGACTGATACAGAAAGAATGCAGCAAAGATTGAATAAATATTAATGAAAACAGTGATCAGATTAAAGAAAGTAGTAATTTGCAAAGTCTTGAGACAATTAAAATATATATGTTACCAAGGCAACAGCTTCTCTAGCTGCAAGAGCCAAAATATCTACACATGAAACAGTTGATGGGCAAGCTCTTTCAACATAATCTTTTATGCTGTCAATGACTTCATACCCTCGAAGTGAATTACGGTTTGGACCAGCATTTTTTTCTCCTTGGAAATCTTCAGTGTCATCAAGGAGAATTGAAGCATCACAACCCTATGTGCCAAAAGAGAAAAACAAGAAAAGAACAATTTTAAGCAACTTTACTACTTTTTACATGCTATCTGCCCTAAATTCTTAGTTCTACCTTTACATGGAAGCAAAAATTGTTATAATTCACTGCTTCCTCTAAATATCAATTTGACATTAAAATAGAAACAATGGGTTTGAAATAGAAATTTCATGCTGAATCTGATCATTCTTCTCCTTAAACCCCCTTTGAATTGTAGTATATTTATAGGAGACTAATAAGAATATCCTTCCTCTCCAAATTTTCTTAAGGAAATTTTATAAGGTAATCAAAGAAAAACAAAGAACAAGGGTTATTAAAAGTGAGCCAGGCATACTGCGTAACAGTATTTCACTCCCAAGCCAAAAGAATAGCAGCAAAAATTCAGCATCTACTGTTTCATCCGCAATGAAATTACTTTATTCTAAAATGATGAACTATTAAGAGAAAAGACAAAAACTCTGTTACATGCACTTAGTACCAGTGTCAATATCTAGGAGAAGGGGGCCCGTATAAAAATCTAAAATAAATTCACTTTATTCACTTGGTGTAACCTAACCCAAAAAAAAATATCAAAAGTTGCCCACTCTTTAAAAAAATTTCAAATTCTTCAAGCTTCCTGAAGCCATTCAGAAACAAAGTGAGCATTAAGGACACTTAAAGGTCACTAAAAATGCATGCACACTAGCAACATCACATTCTTAGTTTAAACTAGACTTCCAGTTTGATATTTCATACGAGAGCAGATTATTAAACTCAATAAATTAAAGCACATTAATAACAAACAAGAAAATATTAGATTTAAGAGTATTTACATTCACAAAACAATCATGGAAGTGTAACCGAAGAAGGGATGCAGCTATCCTGGTGTCATCGTTAAAAGCTGCCTGAACAACATTTCTAACAATCATTGGCAAGTAGGGGCATGATGTACCATAATAATTGTTATCACCATACCCCCCACGGCCATGAGGAAAAGGAGAAACAAAGGTGAGCAAAGAAAAGATGAAAAGGAAGTGAAGAGTGGAGTACGAGAAGAGTTTGCAACCCATGCTAGCTTGTGAAAGTGGACAGGATAGTTGAGCAACACTTGTTCTGAGGAACTGACTGGCCTTTTGGTGGATTTATATGCAAAAAGAATGTAAGGTCCAAGCACTTTCATTGGTTTAGCCTGGAAAGTGGCCATGCCACTATGGTAATTAGATCATAATGGCCACGCCTCGAAATAATACATATAAATTGCAGCCATTTAGGGCGTGTTTGATGCGTTGTATAGCGCTACGTTGTATAATATTAAAAAATTATATTACGTTTGGTGCGGGATTGTATAGTATAACGCGGGTACTGTAGCGATACTGTAGCGATACTGTAGCGATACTATTTGCACAAAAGTTGAGCGTTTTTATACCACACCTACCCATAGTATAACACCGTATAAGCTTATTTTTGTCTCAATCTTCACTAATAAATACAAAAAATTATATAAATTAAATATTTATATATTTATATAATTAATAAATAATTTATTAAATATTTAAATAAATAAAAAATTTAATAATTAAATTTTTATTTTAGAAATAATTTTAATTATTATTTAAATTTATTTTATATTTAAATTAAATGTTTCATATTATAACTTTTTTTTATTTTATCTAATACAATAATGTTCTATCAAACATAGTCTAGTATTATATTTTATCTAATCTTATCTATACTATTCAATCCAATCCAATCTAAATAAATTTATACTATCCTATACAATATTATACAGCGTATCAAACATGCCCTTAGTGATTATAAGTAACCTAAGTGATCATTTGTCGACTTTGAATTACTTTTGTTTTCTTTATTGGCTATGGCTAGTTAGTACTAAGCAACTATCACACGCACATACATGGCATAACAAGGACAATTCCTCATGGCATAACAAGGACAATTCCTCGTATAAAAGTCACAAATTTGAAACATCAATTATTAGAAGCAACGTGAAAGGAACCATTGTTCATGAACCATTTAGTCCATGATTTTCTCTTGAATATTATTCCAAGACTTCTGAGCTGGATCTGATATTTGATGATAGTAACTCATAACATCCAAATCAAACCAAGAAAGTAAGAACCTCCATATCTAAATCAAGATATTCAATTGATCTTCTTCTACATTTCCACTACACTCTATAGTGGACTGTGACAACAGAGACACAGTTATCAGAACAGGAATTATAATATACAAATAATAGCATGTGATTTTATAAATTATTTCTTAATTCAAGGCTACAATTAACCTAGTCCAACCTCCATACTATCATCGATATCGTTGCTTATCCAACACTGTCCGTCATCATAATGCACTTCAAATATTTTATTTCAGAATGTTGAGAGACAAATGCATGTGCTTTGAAGTTAGAAACTCCCAAATATTGACTAGGATTTCGTATCAAAATGGCATGCGAATGACCCCTAAGCTAGTCAACTTGGAAAAGATAAGGCACCATGTATCTTAACCAATTTCAATACCTGAAAATCAGTGGAAGTACAAGTGTCACTTTAGGGCAGGCTAGTGGACGATACTTCTGTGAGCACTTTGTATTATGTAATCTATTAAACTTATATAAAGGTTGCACTACTTCATATCAAGTATGATAATTGGTTGTATAGTTTGATGTTGGAAACTCTGTTTCTGACAAGAGATATGCACTGAAGACTATCTCTACCATAGTTGGATGAGTGATTGGCACGGAAGAGATGAATTTTGAAAAAAAAAAAAAAAAAAAATTAATTAAATAATAAATAAACAAATTATAAATTATGCATGGCCCATGCAGGTCTCGAACCTGCGACCTTCGCGTTATTAGCACGACGCTCTAACCAGCTGAGCTAATAGGCCAGTTGGTTAAAGCATTCCGGCTTTTTTATAATAATGTCGCCAGAATAAGCAGGTAAGAACAGACCACGTGTAGTGGGTTTACAGGGATGCTGCTGCTACCAAAAAGCAGCCCAGATAACAAACAGCTGCCTCAACGTGAAGTCAGTGCTGTATTCGCCCCTCTGAAGATTGCAGATAAGAGCCTATTAAATTGTAATATCCCATGAAAGCATTTTGCAGAGGAAAAACTTAAATGGATCAAATTCATTTTTATTTTTCTTGTTCGTTCTGTTCTCATAGCCAGTTTTATCCTCTTTTACATGATAATCATTCAAAGGTCTACCTTCTGCTATGAACTTGTAACAACTAACAAGAGATTCTGTATGTATCTTAATCTCTTATATATGTGCTATAGCCTTTTATTAATTTTCTATCAATTTTTTTTTTGGTTAACATAACACAAAGTACACGCACAGGAGGCGCGGACAGATACAAATGAAATTATATAACCCTCCATCTTCTACTAAAATAAAAATTTGAGCAAATAGCTACTGTGACTGTCACAATTCCTGTGGCAGACCATAACTATACATCTTGAGTTACTAAACAAGATCAACAGTGACTAAACGTAAATTATAGACCAGTCTACTACAATATTATTGCCTAGTTAACTCATTTCCTGCTTTCAGGAAAGGCAGAGTCGCCTGGTAACACTAATACATGGAAAGTAGAAGAAGAAATATAGCTAGGGAACAGCCCACTAGTGAGAGCAAATCTTTTAAGGTGAACTAGCTGCAGCTGTGGTACTCAATGGCCTGCCTCGCCCCATGGCGAAGCCCCTTGTGCCATCCGGCATTCTGGGACCCTTTGAATTCTGTTTAGCAGATGCTTCAGACTGGGTCGCACTGCTTGATTGAGGTGCTGCAGCAAGCAGGCCACGTCCACTGTGGTTTTGGCTACGCCCACGACCCTTTCCACGACCTCTTGCCCATCCCTTCTTTGATGCCACTGAGTGTTCTTCAGCCTGCCAAAACCTCACATGAGATTGCACCCCAAGAAAACATTATACGAGACTTATGTGAGATTATGCTAGTGCTATGCATTTCTAGTCTACAGCCAATGTAAGCTAATATGCCTAATAACTTGACAAAATGTGGAATGAAAAGGTAACACGTGAAAACTTTTTCTGTTTTATGTAAGGAATAGACAACATCCTTCTGATAATGAAATTGAGAACTTGATTCTCTGTCTCTTTTGGCAAGAAGACTTGAGGAAGAAGGAACACAACTTTTTTCTTCTATTTCTATAAAAAGTTATAGGTAAACTAGAATTAATATTTTTGGTTGTGCACCCTTACATTATTGTCAGCAACCATATCTGGGTGGTTTGGCTGAGAGGAATCCTCACCGATGTCATCATCATCATCCAAAATGCCATCAAACTCCGGCTTTCTGTTCTTCAGAACAGATTTTGGCTGCACAATTTCACATTGGAACGCATCAATACTTTTACATAGCATAATCACAATAACATACAGAAAACATCATGAGTATTAAATAGCACAACTATGTAATTAGACATACCGAGCATCTAAGCAGTGGCCTTACTCGAAGCCCCTTCCTCCAGTTCCTTTCATCATTTAATTTGTCAACCTGGTGAAATTAGAGACTCTTAATGCTGTTAAAATAAGCTCAAAAGAATCATAAAACAAACAGACTTTACAATACAGAGTATAGTGTTAACATACCGCTTTCTCAGCTAAATCAGAACACTCGTACTCCACAAGTGCATGTAGCTGGAAAAAAAAAACAGTAAAAGCACAATAAAAAAAAAAACTTCTCTGTTGTTACATGTGGCCTTAAGAAACAAAATGGTTCAATCCATGTCCATCATATTCATTGTCATACCTTGTTACTCACAAAGAAATCACTTTTAGAGCGAGAAGAATTGGATTCAGGTGGGTGGCAAATTCGGATAGTTTTCACTCTGTTGATAATGGAAGTGTCAATATGCAGCAAAGACATTCTTGCAATATGTAACTTAATAAGAAGAAAAACTGCAACTATCTTATAGATCTAACCTTCCAACGACACCAAATATCTTCTCCAGGTTTTGGTGAGAGTGGTCTTCAGGCAAATTCTCTACTACAACAGTACAAGACTGCAAGGGAAAACAGAAATTTTCATTGCAACAAAAGAATTTGTAGAGAATCACATTAACCCTGTAAAGCCAAAGTTTCCGTGCCTTCACCTGCAATTCCTCTTTTTCTTTCTCAGTGAAAGGGTGTTTACGTCTAACCTTCTTGCCATCATCGCTCACAACCTTTTAAGGCATCATAAGGAATGAGTATGTTAACATTTATAAACAGTCTGAAGAATATTATATTTGATGTTGTTTTTTTTTTTTTTTTTTTTGGATAAAAAATGACATTGTGTAGAAAAACTAAAAACTTACCAGCTTTGAAGAGAAACGGAGTGCTTGGGCAAGTAACTGATTGTTACTGACAAGAGACTTGATTTTCTTCATGGAAGCAATGACAGATATAGGCACTGTTGAAGAGCCAACGGTCGTAAATGAAAATTGTTTCACTGAGAAGTATAAGTTTAAGAACGTGCAACTTGAGTTATTGAGACTATAAGATACATATCAATGATCCTTACCATAACCTTCTGGATCTTTATTCATGTGCTTTGATAAAGTTTCATTTGCAAGAAGACTCATGTCACTGAACTGGTATTCCACCTGTGTTGGACACAATTTCACAAGCCAACTTCAGATTCTAAAGTTGCCTGAAAGGCGGAAAATAAACTGGGAGACCAATGAAAATTAGACACTATTGCTTTCATGATGTTGTGAGCTTAAATTGTCCTAACTATAACCCGCTTTATAGAATGGACAAGGTGAGATACATCATAATCTATTTACGTATAATATTAGGGTTGAAAAGTTTACACGCATTTCAAAATGTGAAATTATCAAAACAGAAATCCAGCCGCATGAAGATATGCAAATGAAAACAGAGTAAAGGTTCCAGAAGCTGTGCTCAAGTCTATTTAGAAAAAATCAGGAGAGAGGATGACAAAGATACAAAGAAAGCATAATATGTTACAGCTGACAATGAAACCCCTTGATCAAATGGTGTGGCCAGCAGGATAGGAGGCCTTTGAAAGGTTGGAATAAAAAAGAAGCTAGATGTGTAGGTATCTAAATTAAGTGCCAAAAAACTATGACAACTTTCAAGAACATTAATTGCACATTAGCTTGGATTTCCAATAATAGAGGCACAAGTGACAAGAAGTTTCTCTTGGACCTTGGAGAAACACTTCCTTCTCTATAAGGAGCAGGTTCAGCACATGAAGCACAAGAGGTTCTAGTATTTAATGACAAGATCCATTAGGACTATTGAAATTGAATTTGTATAACGACCCAATTGAGTCCCACATTGCCGCGCTTATACGAAACAATTTGCTTAAATGATCTGAAAGCACACAGTGAGAAAGAGACTCTTGATTGTATAGATTTAAATTCCTAGTTCATGTTCTATTAATTTAAAACAGCAAAACCATGCTGGTAAAGCAAATAAGCTGATCGATGATAAAAAGATTGCCTAAGAAAAATGATCCTATTTATGTTTAAACAGATCTCACTTAGAAACTTGCCAAACTAGGTCAAGTTATACTCTTATCTTATAGTCAATCCACACAATCTAAGGAGAAAAACCCTCATACAAGATTCAACTTTTGACATCTAAAATCACTTTAATGTGAAAAAGCTAACAAATTGAAAACTTTCTGTGAGTGGATCTTATGTGATCTGGACATGAAAAAAAGCATATTATCAAAGCTGTTACATGAACCTAAAAACAAAAACCAAAACAAAAAACAAAAATTTCATTTCCAAAAAAGGGTAACCTGTTTGACGATCTTCTGCTTGAGATCATCAGTGAGGACATTTTTGGAGGTATTAGGGACAGTGACATTAGGGTTTGAGATCACATAAACAGGCTCCTGGTCCCCAACAAAGATCCAATCAGACCCACTAGCAGTCCCACCCAGATAGTGAAAACAAGGATAATAATACCCAGAAATGGGCATCTGAGTATGCGATCTGGGCACAAATTCAGGAGCTTGAGCATTGAATTTGAAGGGCACAGTAGCACTAGAGTTGCTACTACTTGTGTTCTTCATCAGGGTCTCTTTTTCTTGTGCCTCTTCTTCAACTCTCTCAGCCTGAGCTTGAGCCATTTTTGTTTTTGTTTTTGCTTTTTTTTTATGTTATTAATTTGTTTTCGTTAAGGTTTTTGAGTGTTAGATTTGTTGTTGTTTATCTGATTAGTGTTTGTGAAAAGTTGTTTAATTTGGTTTTCTCTCCCCTTCTCCCCTGAAGTTTAGTAACTGTAAACCTGATATTGAATCCACGTTTCGCGCCCAAATGAGGGAATTCTAACAGTTGACCGTTGCTTGTGGCTTTGACCGGCTTTTTAAGGTTTCAGATTTTTCCAAACGGGTACTTTCTAATCGGCTGCCGAGGGCTTTTTAGTCATTAAAAGTTTCCAAAAAGGGTATAAGATTATAAGGGTGAAATTAATTGCACTTATCAACCGAGAGAAAAAGACCATTCTAGACTTAATTATATTGGAATTTCCAAAGAGAAAGATATAAATGGAAAGAAATTGACAATCTTGAAGTCTTTATAAATTTCGTGTTTGTAGAAATAATATGATATGGCATGAATGGATTGAAAGAAAGAATGCAAATAATTAATATGTTCATTGTAATTTTTTATCATTTCAATTTCAATTTATTGGATGATATTGGATATTGGTTATATGGGATTATTTTAAAATTTTGAAATTGAATTGGATAAAATCAAGGTTTGTGTGTGAAAAGGATTTTTTTGAGATACAAATAACGGCCTTGGATAATTGGGATGAGTCATGTATATAAAATATGATTTTTAGGAGCCAAAAAAAAAATCACTTTAATAATAATAAATACAAAAAGGCTTTTTAATTAAGCAAGTCTCATTAGGCAAAGTGGGTGTAATTTGCATGGTGGGCTACATTTGCAATCCGAAGCCCACTTTAGGAAGCCCAACTTTGACATTGTTAACCACTTAAGAGGACCCCAATTTGAGGCCCAAGCTGAAATGTGTCTAGTCCAAGGTTGCTTGCTTTCAAATCAAATGGTAGCTTTTCTTTGTCAATTAAAACACCGCCATGTCCACAAGAAGCAGAGTTCATGCAATTCAAGGTTTACATTAATTCTAATTGATCCTCTTTTTTATGAATACTTTAAATTACAAGTACATCCTTGATTAAAAATTCTAAAAAAGTTAATTATATTTTCAAGTGTACTATATTATATTCAACAAATATTTTATATTATTATTAGTCTGTTAGGTGAAATTTATCTCACATTGGTTATGTAGCCGATAGCCTTTTGTCTTATATAAGGAAGACATTACCCTTCCGAGGGAGAGTTTTTTAAATAACAAGCACGTACGAGCATAGGCATAAAACAAACGATGTCAAACAGGCCTAAACCCAACCACATTTTGTTATTGGGCTTTTTCAGTAGTGTTGTGGCCCATTAGAGCATGGACAGACCTCCTGCACTCCATCAGGACCTTTTTTCCCAACGGCAAATCTACTCTACAAACCCTAATTCATGTAATAAAATTTATGACTTGATTTCATCAAATCCAATGGTTGAAATCAAAAGTCAAAATGTTATATATAATGTTGTTAACTCATCAATTATCTCAATAATTGAGAATTTATGAATAAATGGTTATAAATTTGCAACAAATAATCCCTTCCAATATATTTATGATCTTTGATCTCATCATTTTTTTTTCTCGATATATTTAGCATCAATAGTTGAAGACTTACAATCCAAACTCTATAACTTGATATGACAGTCTAAATGATAAAATCCTACTAAAGATATAACTTTCTTCACTCTTTTTTTTCCTCCTTTAATAAATTTTTATCTTACAGGCCATCACATCAGGTTACAAACTTCTGATTGTATTTGAATTATAAGTATAGAACAAAAGATTTAACATTGTCCTTATGGGATGAATATGCACTATACCAAATACTTTTAAAACTTTTATAACTTCTGAAATCTTTTAAAAAGTGAGAAATGCATTAGCGCAGGTGGAAAATATGAGAAGAGGAAAAAAAAAAAAAAGAGGAAGAAGTTTTAGTAAGGTTTAAGAAAGAAAAAGTAAAGAAAAGATTTAGACAGTAGTAAAGTTAAACTCATGGTGTTGGCCCTGACATGAGAACAATTTGCTACTTGATTTTCTGTTAACATATAATCGATTTGCTTTTTGCTAACTAGAGCTTTTCAACATTACCCATTTAGGTAGGTTTCTCCATTTTTAAAACTTACCAATTTTAATCATAGCACAACATAAGGGATCATCATCATCAGCAGCAGCAGCAGCTAGGCCTGGTCTGTGACTGTGAAGAAACTTTGATATGACTAATTCCTTCTTTTGTTTTTGGTTTTGTAGGACCAATTAGTTGTGTAATATTATCTGTTGAGCTGCCATGTGAGTAGCCAATCAATGTGCTTAGCTGCTGCAAATATTCTTTTCTCTCTAATAATCCCTACATTTCTAAATAAAGAAACACAACCGCAATTGGATTTGAGAATCTTCATTAACAGAGATATAAATTAATTGTTATAAAAACTTAACAAACCCTGTTTAGAAAGAGAATTTAATGAGGGGTTCCATCATTTTCACTTACTTGTGTCACCAAACAATCTATACTATATTAAAAGTGGACCTATCAGAGTGGGCTCATTCATCATATCTTGTCTATAAGATTCTCTCTATTATTTTGCCTGTGAGGGTGACTGTTTTGTCATGCACCCAGATAAACATAACAACTGATTGTGTTTTTTTAGTGGGATATGTCTGGGTTAGGTGAAAGGATAAAATCTGAAAAATCTTTGCACACCTTGACCAATCAATTCCCTCCTTCCACACCAAAATTATTGGCTCACCTGCTTCTCAACCATGCAACTTATTTGATGGCTTTATCACATCTGTTGAGTCTCATTACCTATTTACCTCACTAGAGTATGTATCAATAACATTATCACATTATAGATCCTCAAAAATCGTTGAATTATTAAATAGTTGTAAGAGGATATCGGTAGAAAATCACTTTCAACTGTTTAGAATGTTGAAGTTCATACGACCTCGTAATAGAATCTCCATGTACTGGGAAGATTATCTGCAATTAGGCATCAAGTCATAATCAAGATCAAATTTTGGTCGCAATTCAATTTCTCAAGCAGTCCTTCAATTGAGAGAATGGTAGAGACTATGTGCTTTGCTGGGATGGGATGAATTTGGAAGAATAATTTCAACTTCTTTTTCATCAACTCCATCCATTGATTAGAATATTAATAACAATAATAATAATAATAATAATAAAACAAGGAATCTCAATTAGAATGATAGAGATTGGATTGATAATCTCAAGAAAATGAGGGAATAAATACTCTATAAAAATATTCTCAGTAAGAAAAGTCCAGATCTTGTCCTGATAACCTGTAGAGAACCACAACAGTCTCACCCACCAATTTGAACATCCACAAATAATAATTCTTCATAACATGTTTCATGTTTCTCTGATCCAGGTAAATACAATAGTGGCAATACAGTACAGAACGATTCCCGAAAACAAGAGTCTTGATCTCAACATGCAAATTATTTAGTCAGACGTGGAACTCAAGTTTTGATGCATCTTTCTGTACACTTCATTTTTATAGATAGAGAACAGTTGTGCCAGGGAAATTACCTGGCAAACCAATCTAGCACACAAAGATAGACCAGTTTTACAGGAAGAATAAAAAAAGAGAAACGATGGGCCATTAGAAGATGTGAGGAGAAGAAATTGTCTCCATTTTCAACCGTAAAAGCTGATATTTGGTTTTGCATTCTTTTTCTTTTGTGGGGTGTGAAAAGTTTCGCTTTAGTATCAAAGGGCATCATTGTCCTCGAACTCCTGAGATATTTACCTCTATGCCTGCAAGGCTGCAATATTTTCAGGGGGAGAATTTTAAGAATCTGTAGTAGTATGATTTTCTGTCAATTCTATGTTAAAGCCAATTAAGAACCGAAGAGATTATAAATACTGAAAATGATGTATTCCTAATCCTGTTCAATAGCCAAAAGTACGGCACAGTTCAGAGAATTCGAACTTTTCTATCTGCTTCATGGTCCATTTTGCAAACTAAACGGAACATTTTTTAAGTAGTACCCTCGTTATGGTTCTAGCAGCAGCCTCATCTTACTTCAAAGATGTTAAAAAAGAGTTATCTTCCTGAAACTGAGGTAATATACATATCACAGATTCCAGAGACCTCGACAGTCCGGTTATATCTGAATTGCAGAAAGAGCTACTAGAATGAAACAACTTGAACTTCAATTTCTATCAAGGAGGCATTTCGAAAACTCATATTCAAGGGGAAAAAATGGTAAGTTTTCATACCAGAGTAACAAAGAAATTAATGGGGAATCTCAGATGATTTACGACATGGAAATAGATGGTCTCAGTTTTTTTCCACAGAAACATGGAGCATTCTAGAATCTTATACCAATTCTGAGAGAAAACAAAACTCAGATTCAGTACAGAAGGAAAGCTAATCCTGCAAAATTTCACAGCCTCTCTCACTCAAGATCCTTCTCCTTTATATATTATATGATTATTGTTATATAGGTCATAAAATTCCTCCCATGTATATTTTTATCTGCAAAATTCATGGTGGATATACTCTATACATCATCTTTTCCAGGTTTGTGACTGTGACTTTTCCAGCTATAGCCCTCAGATTTTGCATCTTCATCATCCTCCATGCTATCACCTCCTGTAGTAGAGGTCCCTCCAGTGTTTCCACCTAACTGGAGAGGACCTTGAGGAGAACCAGACTGCGAACTGCTTGCCTTTGAGGAGTCACCATACTGATCCTGGGACATCCACAAACTCCCCAAAACAACTACGGATTGGTTTGCAGGAGCAGCTGTAGGAGTAGGCGTTACTCTACGTGTATGAAGTCGGTATTTCTACAAGGACAAGAATAGATGCTTTATCAATCTACAAGAATTCAAAATTTTAATGAAAAATCTGATAAGAAGCGGTTCATTTCTTATAAGAACATAGCACAGGAAAGGACAAAATTACACACAAATAACTTCCTCTCCCAAGCGTTACTATCATTTTTCTCCTTCTTCCCATAAATAAACCACATGGGAAGAACTAACCTGCAAATGACTCTTCACTTCATCATTGGTCAAGCCATCAACTTGCATAAGTTCTCTAATCTGCTTTGGAGTAGCAGCTGCAAATCAGAAAAGTTCAAATATTAGGTGATTGAAAGTTGGAAGACAATGTACCATAGCTTAAGTTCCCTCATAACTAATCATGCCAAAGAAAAAGAAAATACGATAAAGTGAAGCTTCAGGCTCTCAAGAAAGATTTGGCAATACTGTACTATTTTTAACATGTCAATACATTGCATCCTTGAATAGAAACTTTTGAACGATTTAAAAGAATATTATGTTGGTGCTACAGTTCGCATTTTCTTTCCATTCAATCATTTAGTCTACAGTGGAAAAAAGAGAAATGAAGGAATCCAATTCAATTAGACAATCCTCACTCTTCACCGACAAGAGTTAAAACAACACCGTCATCTATCACAATCAAATCATCATCATAAACCCGAAAATTCAGTTCATTAGCTTACCTTGTGAGCCTCCAAGTTGCTGCAGAGCATTGACGAACCGACGATGCAACTCCGGTGACCAGCACCTCCTCTGCTTCCTAGTAGTCTGCTGCTGTGGTGGATGCGGCCCAGTCCTTCCATTAGGAGCAGAGGAAACCGGTCTATTGCAACTGTTTCGCGAGCCACTAGAACATGTATCATCCCTTGGATTCTTGATTCCAGGAGTAACCAGAGACAAGCCATGAACAGGCAATTCCTCTTTATCCTCCTTTCTTACACAACCAGAATAAGCTTTAAACGGCATAAATGCCCTAGCTTCAGTTCTGCTTTTACAGGCGTGGAATGGATTCTCTTCCTCATGTTTCTGCCATAAACAGAATATAAAATACCGAAATCAACCATTAATACTATTAGAGCTCCAATGAATTGTTTGGTGTGTCTATTTAAGCTTTGTTTTTAAGTTTTATACCTTAATTTTTAGGCCGGGATTTTGTTTGATATCAAAGATGGGATCAGTAGTGTGATGATCATCAATATTCCAAAGCTGCACTGAGCTCATCCAATTTTTCTTGTTGTTATCTTTACTAGACTCTTTTTCCTTTTTAATTGCGGCGGCATCTGCATCTTCATCGTCATCGTCACAGCTGCTTTTCTTCAATGGAATGAATTCTTCCAACACTGGCTGCACATTCTTCGTTTGCATACATTGCATTGACTCCTCCTTCAACGCCAAAATCGCTGCAGAAATCATTAAAATCAATCAAAACACAAAATTTCAAACAATAACCATCAAAGAAAACCAAAACCCCAGGTGAACAAGTCAATTATTTTGCAACACAAACAACACAAAAGAGAACTTTTTATTAAAATAAAAGAAAAAGACGAACGAACCATCATTCAAGAGGAGCATGCAAAGAGGAAGCTCGCGTTTGAAGGCGTCGATCTTCTTCATTTCCTCTTCCAAACCCTTGACGAAGGTATCAAGTTTAGAAACCTTATCAGAGACGTTAGCGATCATGGAGACCTCCCGGAGGAAACCAGTGATGGTCTTGGGGACAAAAGATGGTGCACAATCCAAGCTCAGTTCAGGAGGAACCGAACCCATTTTAAGAAAAATCTAAAATTTTGCACCCAAAAATCAATCCTTGTTTCTTCTCTTCTTCTTCCCCTTTCAAATTTTTTTGTATTCCCCCAGGTTTGTGTTGAATGGAGGTGACGAGGTGAGGGGATGATGAAATAGGAGAGAAGAAGAAACGGGGAGATCTGTGTGAATATATAGAGGAGGAGGATTATTGAGATTGAGGGATGAGAGAGAGACAGAGAGAGGTATTGATTGTTGATAAATATACGTATATATTGTATGTGTTTGTGAAAATGTTAGAGAGAGAGAGAGAGAGAGAACTGAGCAAAAATTGTTTGTTTGGAGAGAAAGAAAGAGAGAAAAAGTGGGTTTTTTCCAAGGAGAATGAGAATAAGAGAGGGAGAAGGAGAGGGAGAGGACTGAGAAAAGGAAAATTTGGAAACGCGAAGATTCTGGTTGTGGGTTTCTCGCATTAAAGTCACTTTCGCGTCGTCGCGTCCTTTATCCACTCCTCGTGAGTCCACCCGGTTCCCCAACTCGGTTTTCTTGCTTTTTATCACCAATTTCTCACCTTAATATTCAAAAAAAATAATTTATCTAATTTTTTTAAACAATTTATAAAAAAAATATCAATATTCATTTCATCAAATCAAAATAATTTTCTCCTTTCAATTAATAAATTTTCAAAAAATAATAATCAATAGTTTTAATTTAAAATGATTTAAAATTTCTTTATAATTTTTAAAGACATCGAAAATTATTGAAATAGACTCAAACTCATCGAAAACCATCGTGACAAACATAAATAATAAATTAATTGATAAAAATAACTTCTCATAAAAACGAGAAGTATTCATGAAATTTCATGAGCGTGTGAGGTTGGTTTGCTGAGGGGAAATGAGCTAATTGATTGATTGAGCTGAGGAGGAATCGGACGAGTTAGCGAGTTGAATTAATTGTGAATCGGAATCTTTTAATTTATCGTACGCGGAGTACTGTCCCTTCGCCACCTGTTATTTAAAATAAAAAAATGGAAGAATAATTTATGCTTCATAAGATTCTCGAGGAGATATTAGTTGGGATGAAGCTTACCGATGCAGAAAAAAATCATGTGGTGGAATTTCAAAAGTTATTTTTTATTTTCCCCAAATTGCCCTCACCTTTTTCACCTGATCTGACCATTAACTCCATCTCTCACCATCATTTCACAACATACGTGCATTCTGCTCTTTTACCCGTTACAATAAAATATTTTCTTCTAATTATAAATCCTCTATATATAAATAGAAAAACATATTTAAACATCTTTGACTTCAACTTAACAAGAATTTAATAAATATCCTAAATCAATTTTAATAAGAGTAATCTTAATGCGTGCGCTTTAAGATATATATTAATATTTCAAAAATTATATAATTTTACCTTAAAATCAAATAATTTTCTTATAAGAATTATTGTGATACTATTATAATACTCAAGACTCACATAAAATGGTAAGCGTGGTTTCCACTATGAGTCTTATTGTGCTTAGTAACTTATCTACATATACAAATCTTGTGAGTTTCTTAACCTATCTCGTAATATAGGTTATATTATAATGGTTTTTAATTGATATATCATTAATTTTAATAAAATTTCAACTATTAGTATAATTTTGAACGAGTATTACATGGTTTTAAGATGTTAAATTGCACAAGCTAAGACTATCCAAAGACATTACAAATGGGTTTTGGTTAAGTAAAAGAAATCATGAAATATTTAACAAAAGTAAATAGATGTTAGTCCAAATATATCTAGAAGTTTGAGTTGAAGTACATATTAGGTTAAGGTGGGTTAGGTGCAAAAACTCGACCAAGTTGTAAAATTTTGTCAAAACAATCTCGTGAATTTTGCTTTCTATTCATAAATTGAGAATAAATAAATAAATAAATATTCTTCACCATATAATTTTCTCTAAGAGTAT
Organism: Boswellia sacra; assembly: GCA_013180625.2. Taxonomy (NCBI): domain Eukaryota; kingdom Viridiplantae; phylum Streptophyta; class Magnoliopsida; order Sapindales; family Burseraceae; genus Boswellia; species Boswellia sacra. The sequence continues at coordinate 162,591 of SNVD02007273.1, read as the reverse complement.
CTTAGAATTGGTCAATTGGACTCACCCAAAAGATAATATTAAAATGGGAGGAGATGGTGGGCATTGCCATTGTAGTCAAATGAAGAAATTTAATTAAATCAAATGGCCAACTTTTGGCATTGGCTTCTCAAATGACGAAGAAGATTGGTCAAGTAACAAGAATCATTTGGTTTATAAAAGAAAGAAAAGGCCACCAAGATGGAATGTTAAGACTTGAAAGAGAGGTCTATGTCCATTTAGATTCTGACACGTGTACCGCTACCCTTTTTTTTTGGTTTTTCAATTGTAAGTGATTGTTTGTTTACATGTTAAATTTAGTTTTATGTGTTTGTAATTTTGGTAAGATTCTTGTATTGTTCTTAGAAATGCTTTTAAGGGTCTCAAATTTCAAAGAGAATCAAGCATTTTCTAAGCTTGTGGTTGTGGGTGGGTTAATGGGTGGATTAGAAAAATTTGGCCTTTTGTTGATTCCAAAACCTTATTTTATGTTATCTTTATTCAACGGCCACACGCCACCTAAAGCCTAAACCTATTAGGGTTTTCCTTTTCTTACTTGTAACTCTTGTAGCTTTCTTTATTTTATATCTTTACAAATTAAAAAAAAATGTTTTATATAACATATCCTCCTATAGTATAGTAAGCATCTATATTCATAGAAAAAGTTTATAATAATCAAATACTACAATCAATCAATGAAATTATGTCAAGCATATGTTATTTTATCTTTTATGTTTTAAAAATAAATGTGATTGATGGTTTCAGAAATAAATATTTACGTAACATAATTTTATTAGTCCATTGTAACGATGAATATCTCGTGGAATTTTGTAGATTTTCTTATATTTCATGCGAGTTGTTCCGTTAATTACATTTTTTTTTGTTGACATTTCAAATTACTATGTTATGCATTTTTTTTATTGACCATACGTATTATACATTAATTTTTTAAGTGTATTAATCATATAAGTTAAATTTAATATATTTGTAAAAAATGTATGATATAATATTAAAATGGTGAGATTCTTTGCCAAACAATTAAGATCATTAACTATCAATGAGCTTATCTATATTTTACTTATAAAACCCAAAACGGCTGAAAAAAAAAAATTGGAATCAAGCATGCTCAAATCTATCAAATCAATCCTCTTTTCAATAGTAAGATAAGATAAAACTTGTGACATGAAAAAAAAAATCCTAAAAAAATTGGTGGGAACATCTCACTAACATTTAACAATAGACTTGAATTGAGACATTAGATGGCAATAATTAAATCATTGAAAAAATGGGAGAAAATAGATGATAAAGATAAGTTTGACAGAGAAGAATTGACAGCATATAAAGTCATGATTGCACAGTGTTAAACCCCAGGATGGAAAGCGAGTGAGGATGGACAAATGGGAGTAACATAGAGATGAGGAATCTATGAGGGACCCAATTGAGATTTTGCCTGAGATTTCAGTTGGAACGTTTTTAGCAAAGACAGATGGGAAGATGCCTTTTTTCAACCAAAAAAGGACAATCTTTTTACAGCCATTAGATTCCATTTCTCTTCCATAGAATTGAGAATCTCTCCTTCTCTCCACCAATTTCAATTGCTTTAATTCAATAATGAACCCATTTCCTTTCATTTTTTTAATCCTTCGCCGTCGAATTTTTCAATTTTTTATGTTATCTAAAACGTGTAATTTGGATTAGATCCACCCCATTTCCCGCATTTCCATTAGCTTTTTGTCCAAAGAATCTATCTTTAGTTGACAACTTGATTGCAAAAGAAACAAAAAAAAAAAAAAAAGAAATGAAAGATTTGGTTTGATGGGTAGTGTTGAATTGGATCTTTATTAGAAGATGGATCTTGGTAACATTGTGAACTTCCCTAAAACTTAATCTGATAATTTGTGAATGAATGAATTTAATATTTATCAAATGTTTTGATTTGGGGTTTCTTGATGGGATTTTCAGGAACTAACCCACATAAATAGTGGAGAAAGATGATTGATTGGGGTGTCTTTTCACCGATGAATTTAAGTGGGATAGGAACGCCCGCTAGTGGAGTCATTTCCTCCCCAATTTAGCACTCTTCAATGAACCAAAAACAAGTTGTTAAATTGAACCCCCTTTCTTTCTTTCTTTGTTTTCTTGTCTAATCAAATAGTTCATCAAAAAGATCAAATCTTATGCAATAGTGAATTGAAAATATCAAATAGAGCATAGATGGGAATTTCTTCAAGATGATTGCAAGTTGTTATTTGGTACGTTATACAAGGTTATCAACTATCATGATGAACGATTATACATACCCGTTAGCCACGTTTTATTGAACATAAGTCAAAAAGTTTATCACAATCTTCTAGTTTATGATTGTTAGATGTTGAGCAATGTTGGGTTAGAAAGATTTGGGTGAGATTTAAAAATATATATAAAATGGAAGAGGAAAGGGCATTTTGGGTGACCCAAAAGAATGGCTAACCTCTTTTGTGCGGCAAGGCAAGAGTCATAAAAATTCTATATATTGGGTCAAAGGGAGAATGAGATTCTCTTAATCCATCTTCTAATCAAAGTAATGATAGCATGGAATTGAAGCCAGCCAGGTCATTCTCCATCTCAATCTCAATCTCATTATTCATTTCATTGCATTAGATAGCCTTTTTAATTTAACACAGAAATTTTTTAACATAATAATAATAATAAGCAATTTGGTCAATTCAAGAAAAAGAAAATAACAATAATAAAAAGGGGAAGTGTGGAATTTACTCTTGCAAGAAAGAAAGAGAGAGACTTGACCACCGCGTGGAAGCCAACCAATTTTTTTTTTTTTTAATTTTATTTAATGGACAAAGCAAAGCAAAGCAAAGCATGTCTTCATATTCTCATTCTTCCAAGGATACTGACTCCCTCCTTCTCAAGGAATCCAAGATTTGGTATCTCTAACCAATCCAACCATGTTTGTTCCATTTTATCTACCCAATAGAAAAAACAAAAAAAGCAAAAAAAAACAACTTTTTATTTTTTATTTTAATTTTTAAATTTAACTTTCCAATTATATATACATCTCTTTGAATGAAATCCATCAAAGACCTATCTTGAAGCATCAAACTTGCCACAAGCCTTCTTTGTGAGGGGATCTTTGTCTATTTTTAGAGTTAGGGAATCTACAAGGTAATTCATGTGCTAGGTCAATTCTTAAAGGGAGTGAAGGAAATTTACTTGTAATTTCTCTTGTGACTTTTCTACAAACTGGGTTAAAGCTAAACGACCAAGAGAATTTTGCTCCATCCAAGAGTTGTTTAAGTGTACCCTTTTCTAACATTAACGTAAAAGAAAGGTTCTTTAGTCCACATGAGGGGTTAGAAGCAATTGAGTACAATTGCATGCGATGTAATGCTCAATCATTATATGTGGCATAATATATAGTTCATTCTAGAGCTATGTTACATTCATGGCAAGCCCTAGCTTTGTTAGAGTTGAATTTGCACCACAAGAAATTACAAAATTATAATCTCGCAATAAAATTTATGTCCGAATGTATATAAACGTATCCTTTAACCTAGGGTATTAAAAAACTACAAATAGATCAGTGTTTATTTGTGTATTTTGAGTTTTTATTTTTAAAATTTTGAAAAAATATACGATTTGTTTTAAATTTTTTTGAGTTTTGAAAATTATATGTGGTAGATATTGATTTATATACATTGAAAAATGTGAATTTAAAAATGTAAACAAACATAGATTTGTGGTATAATACGTATATTAAGTTATCTGTTCGCACATCACTTTGATTTATCTTAACAATCATATTGTTAATGAAATTTTCGATCTTCATTAGATCTTGATTTCAAATGTACCACCTAGTCTTTCGTGTGTATTTACTACAATAGAATTTGGATTCATATAAAGTATTCATAATTTCAAACCCTTTCGTTCTAAACCAAGTTCATTTCCAATTTTATCACGTAATTTCGACTCCATTTGACACATGTAGATTAAGATAGTTATTATCGAATACCATTATAGTTTAGAGACAATCAAAGACACATTTGGCAAATAGTGTATCGTGGTTTTATATGAAAACCCACTAAGATCAAAAGTGGTTTTGAGTATAGCAAAAACAAAAAACAAAAACACTAGTCTGCTTCAAATTTCCACAGGGATTCATTCATTCTTATTCATTGAATGAGGTGGGGATGAGGGCACATAAGGTCATCTCCTCTCACTATCAGGAAAGTTACAAACCAACTACAGATTGAATCCAAAGAACAAAATAAGATACCTTATTTAAGGGTCTTTGAGAAGAAGACATAATACATTTCTTATCATCTCATAAAGCATCTTTCACGTGGTGACAAGCTCACGTCCATGGCATTTGTGTGAGAGACCCTTTGGGTTGGCCTGCCCTGGCCCTTCTCTTCAGGGTATCTTTTTGTCCTATTGTTTAATTTTTATCTTCCAAAATGTCAAGAGGGATTGAACGGAATCTTTTCAAATAATGGTAAAGAAAGATATGAAAAGGGTTTTTAGCAATTACGGGTGTTTGTAAAGGGTGTTTTTGTAATTCAAGGTTTTGGGTGTCTTTGTCTACTTTTAGGAATTGTTGAGTGGAATTATTGTTAGTGCTTTGCTATAGCTAAGCTCCTTAACTAGAATTCCACTTAGCCTTCTTCACTCTTCAAGCATCATCATTCTTTCCCCTCACTCTTCTTTTAACATCTTACCGCTTTGAATTTAAACTCTTTCTCTTGGGAAGAGCCACCTCTACACATTGCATTGAATAGTATGGTAAACCAATGTTGTATTTATGCCATAGATATGTTCAAATGATATCATTACCAATTTCATTGATTCAATATAATACATCTCTACCCATCATCTCGTTTTAGTCTTGAAATATTGACATATCCCATTAATTCCCATAGACTACTTTACATAAATAACTTTCATACAATGGATATTGGATACACATACGTTCACCTAATCTTTCAGCGCACATTATTGACTAATATATTTACATCGAGAAAGACATCCTTTTGAAATCGAGAAACTTGATTTAAAATGTGTGGATTTTGGTATTTAATGGTGAAGAAAAATTTTACTTGACGTTGAAGCCTTGGTGGGTAAAAGATTTCCAAAGTGGGTGGCTGCATTACTTGAGAACTGGCAGAGGCTTTAAATGGATGGTTAAAAATAGAAATAAAATGAAATGAGTAGAGGGGGGGTAGGCGTGGCAGACGACGGGAGAGGAATCGTATCGCCGCATATGAACGGCGGTGCTTTTAACAATTTTTCAAATTGAAGTGATGGTCCCAGTACCGAAAGATTCTCTCTTTTTTTTTTTTTTTTTTAACATCTTCACATCAATCTTTTTGGTTGGGAAAAAAAGTCTCTGCACTCTTCATATGAATTTGAGCTCGTTTTTCCACCCTCCAATCAAAAACAAAAAAGTACCTTTCACAATTGTCCACTCCTCCACTCATCCCACCTCATCTCATCTCATCTCATCTCATCATATGCATTTATGCTTTCTCTTTCTCTCTCACTCACTCCATTTCAAACCAATTGCATGATTTTTGAATTTAATTTGATGGGTCATTTTGAAATATTCATTATTCTTCAGTCTCAATCCAAGTTTTTCATAGCAAGTTGATCCAATGACTAGAATTTATGTAAAAAAATATGATACTTTGAAGCCTAACCCTAGTACCACAAAACATTGTTGAATCACTTTTCAACTGCAGAAGCAAACTGATGTTATGAGGGAAAATGAATTGACTTACATTCATCTAGGTAGAATCAGACCATAAATGATGAAGTTTTATATACAAAGAGAAAGAACATAAGTTATGGATTGGCATGGGATGGCATAGAGCATGTCTACAGAGTTGACATGTGCAGAAGAGCTAGAGAGAATAGCTTGTAAAAGTTTTCTACAGTGCATGAATGGTGATGGTCCCGTCTTTGCCGACCGTCCATTATGATAAAGCCAAAAAATTCAATACCCACATGCTTCTAAATTTCAAATCTATAAGCTTTAGATTCCTGTACCACTGCCCTCTACTTGGACTTTTGTATGCATTTTCAATTTTGTAGACCCTCTCTCAGCAGAAAGTGAAGTTAATACCAGTCATGGTAAATGTGAACATCCGGTGTGAAAAGTACTAATTATTTGATCGGCTCAACTTGACAGAGTCAATCTCCAAGCCAGGACCATTCTGCAGAATGCTCATGCTCCCTAATGGCTTGTGTCAAACAAATGCTTATTTTATTTCCTTTATGCTTTCTTTTTGCCTTTTGCCCTCTAAGAATGTCCATTGACTTTGGGACCTTTCAAATTGAGGTACTAAAGTTACTGCTAAACGAGGTTACTTACTGTCAAGTATTGCCAAAAATCTGGGCAGAAGAAGCTCTTTCTGCAGCTGTGACATTAAGAAAATTGCTGAAAGCGCTGAATTTGGTTGAAATGAGTTCATGATTATTTGGAGCCACATAGAGTACAGCAAGAATATAAGGCCAATCATTGGTAATAAGTATTTTCTAAAATACATGCTTAAGAGTAATTAATGTCATCTCACTGTAAAGCAATAGTACATCTAGGTTAGAACATTTCAAATCATCTCGACACTGGTAAAGGAATAGTAGTTATTCATGTGTTGATTGACAACAAAATTCAGAAATAAAATCGCATAATTGGAAGAATACATGAATTTATTTACACATCTCAAGCACACCCAACACACTTTCTAAAGAGAATATTGTCAGCCCACTATGATGCAAGTAAGTTTTGAGTCTTTTGACAAGCGTTTGAAGCCCACCATTAAGACTGCAAAAAGTACATCATGGATGTCCTAGCGACATTGTCCGATGCAAAATATTATAAACAGTGTAAAGCTTTTATTAACCCTGTCGTGTATGCAAGACCACACAGTTAACGTGATTTCTGATGGCCACATCTTTCCACTTTCTAATGGCCCTTGTCTCCATGCAAAAAACGTACACTTAAGGTTTAAAAAGAGAGCAAAATATAGATGCTACGAGCAAGAGTAGCAAGAATAAAATCAAAATATTGCTTTCGTTTGTTTTGCATGTTAGATGCATACAAACTACTAAACTACAAGGAGAATACAAACTTGAGCAAAAATTGCCCACTTCTGCTGGGCACCTGCTATGTACAATTAAACTACTCACTTTTCCATCTTAATAAATTGAAGTAGTCAGAAGCTTTGAAACAGAAAACCCATGGAAGGAGCCAACCTCAGAAAGTTCTTTTAGCTTATCTTGATACTTAATTCTCCTCTTATTAGTTTGATCCTTCAAAAACAAGGAGAAAACACTCTGTAAGATAAGAGCAATTTCAATGCCAGAATCTGATGATAATCTAAAATGATGGGTTAACAAGCATAAGGTAAAGAGAAGGATATCAAAGACTAACATAAACTGAGCAAGAACTAAAAGCATCTGTCCTACAAAACTTGAAAATTGGCTCGGGGATACTTAAATTTGAAGTTAAAATGAAATGAGAGGTCAGCTAAATTTATATAAAACCCAGTCCGTCAATAGAAAGAATAGGAATGACACCTTGAAAGTAAAACAAGACAATCTGATTTCGTGATTAAGGGTAAATACACCAGCAACCGAAGTATTCGCAGCTCAAGATTTGCTATCTTAGCTATGATTGGCTCAAATTTTTGTCTTGAGTTGTTCCAATGTTAAATACTAAGTATTTGGCCAAACTCACAGCAGCTTTACTAACTCAGTTGAACTATTGATTAGCTTAGCTTGTCTTACCCTATATCTTCTGCCGTTTCTCTTTACTTTGTGACTCATCCACACCTGAATAATCAAGAAAATTTTCAGGGTTACACATATCATCATAGCAAAAGCACCCTAGTTCTTTCTTAACCGCGTTGCATGGGAGGTTGTTGAAATGCTGAAAGCATATAAGGATGTGGTGAATCAAAAAAAAAAATTAACTAAACCAGCAAGCTGATAGCCTGTAGGCTTGAAGCTACGAATCTCACCTTCTACCACCTGCTCGCAACTTTTTTCCTTTTGTATGGGGTTGGCAGGAGCTGAAAATTAAGGAATTAAAAATTTACAGAAGATGTTGAAAGAAATCTTAAATCATCATTCTTGAAACATCAAATAGAAGAAGACTTAAAAGTGTAAGTTCAAGACAGCATAACTAAACTTTTTCTAACATCCATTTCCTAGAACATCTGGCAAAAAATGGACCAGTTCTGCAGAAGCATTTGATGAAGAAAAAGAAATATCGAACTCAAGTTGGGCTAACATTACAAAAACTTTTATGATGCAAACATATAGGTTTTCTTGCTGTACAGGAAAATGCAAATCAAAATGTTCACTTAATATGTTTAGCCTTCTAGGTAAGTTTAAAATGTCCGGTTCATGAGAGACAATTCCCTCATCCAACACAACATCTTCATCCAGGCACGGTTTCCATGTTCAAAAGACAGTGGACCACACTTGATACAGAACCTAGACATTTAAATTAATGAGAAAAGAACATAGTAAGGATTTGTGGACAGACAATTAGGCCACACATCTAGTCTCAGTACTCATAAACTTTAAATATAAAACAAGAAGTTTGATTGAGGAAATACCATATTCCTTGTCTAATGGCCATATGTGTTTGGACAGGGCTTTATTCATTTGAAACATGTTGATAGAACTGACTTGAAAAAGAGCATGCAAAGAATCATCACATATTATATTTTGCTTGTTCTTTGGATCTTGCAAATTGTTCTCCCGAATATAGATCCAGAGTTTCTTGACAACCTACAACCGAAAGACAGCTGGAATCAATAAAAGATGAAGGTGTAAAAGTTATGAAATTACATTTCTGAAATTCTATTAAGATACCTCTGTTCTAGCCAACTCAGACTCCCCAATGAATGTTTGAAGTTCTGGAGAAAGACTACACAATTTAGTAAAGCCTCCTCCTCTTTTCTTGACGTTTTTATCCACCTTAGTTGATCTACTAGACAAAATAGATTTGTTCAGTTCAGAGAACCCAAAATTCCAAGACCAACGAGTGTGGATCAGACTGACATCAAACCACAGACAGTCATATGCAAAAAATATTAGAATCTTTGTCATCATATTATAAATAAATACCCTATGATCATGTAGAATTTAAATAAATTCCAAAAATAAACATAAAAAGTAATGTCATTAATGATTCAACAAAATGCAGCCTAGTGTCTTTAGACAATTAACAACAAAATATTGGAATTAGCTACCGCCAATCAAGCAGCAATCTTTTGACCCTAAAACTTGATACAATGAATAATGTGTAGTTTAAGCAATACAGAATTAGTGTCAGATTACAAGCCTTAGAAAAAGCATTTAAATGGTGTTCCTGACAATATTCCTTCCCCAATTGGTAACATTCTAATGTAAGACTCACACAACCCATCCCACCATGTACCACTTGAGTTCCTTCATTTCCTCCGGCATTCCAGTTATAATGTGTTTCACAAGCTGCCCAACTTCATTCGACAAAAGGAGATAACTGACAAGAGCCAACTAACCACAATTAGGAGTTATTCTCAATTTCTTAGATTCTTTTGATGGACTTAATTTTCAATACGTGATGTGATGAATAATTTGAAGAATCTTTTTACAATTCACTTCAAAGAAACCAAAATATCAATGATGCACAAATTTGTGGCCATTGGCGAGTGATTTTGTTCTGGAGACATGGAATTATTCAATGGAAGAAAAGAAAAACGAAAGAACTAAAAGAAAATATTTAAGAAAATTCAAGGATTGAAAACACAAACGCTAACCCTTTTTTCTTGCTTTGTCGCTTATAAGTCTTTTCATGTTCTTCCTCTTCTTCTTCTTCCTCGTGCATTTGCTCTTCTGACACAGAACCATGACTATCTTCATCTTCTATCTTCTGCCCTACATTTTCTGATTTTTCCCCAATAGCTACCCATTAATGTTCCAGCCAAATATCTATACCATGCAACTCTATGATGATGCCTCCAAAGGTAAATGATTGAGCACACTATAGTATACCGTTTAAAAAATAAAGCGGAAGTTCAATATGGAATCCAGTGTGCTGTGGAAGTTGAAGTTGTAATAGCAGAAAAATGTAAACATCCTACAGTTATCCAAGTACTGGAAAAACTGATTAAGTTATATGAAAAAAAAAATGTTAGTATTATACCACATCCACGAATAAAGCAAAAATAACCCAACAAAGAAACTCATATTCAGACCTGATGTAAGCCAATTATTCATCGTACGCCATTTTTGTTTAAGGAGACAAATTACAATGAAAAATAATTCCTTACACTCAGAATTGAGCACAGTGATTGATTAAAAAAAGATAACAACTTGAGGCTGAACATGAACCTTTTTCCTCAACCAAATGTAAATTTTCATATAGCCATAAGAAAATAAAGAACAATCCTACTTCATTTGATAAAGCAATTCTTTTGTCAATAAAAATTTTTTATACAGATATTTTACTTAACAAAAAATTAACTCGACTGGCTTAGTTGATCGATGCCTCCTCACCTGGCCTCCCATGCCTGGCCTCACAGGCCAAAATATTCTTCATTTTCCATTGCCATATATTATTTTTGTTATTATATATGATTTAGTCATATTACATCTTCATAGTCTGCTATTATCTTGTTATCTATTCAAGCAAGAGTACTCAAAATGTTTAACAGATAAGCACTCCTCAACATTGAAAACACAAGAAAAGCATTTGTTCCCATTTTTTACTGTAAAAAAAATTATACCTTTTAAAACCATTTCGTCTATGATCTCTACAAGTGACATTTAAAAAAGAATGAAAAAAATAGATGTGCGCAGAGACATCAAAACAAAGCTCACAAGTCAGACACCAAGGGAAACCCAATCATTCAGTCATGAACAAAGACAATTACACAAATATCTAGCCTCAATAACAGAAAGTCATGAAAGAAAAAAATTTCAAAGAAAGTACCATTCGCTGGAGTCAATGGCCAAATATGCTTGGACAGGGCTTTGCTCATTTTAAACATATCAATAGAATTTACATGGAATAAGGCTTTCAATGAGTCATCACAAATTATTCTTTTCTTATTCTTTGGATCCTGTAGGTTATTTTCCTTGATATATTCCCAAATTTTCTTCATAACCTGGAGCCACAGAAAAGAGGAAAAACAAGTTAAAATGTCGATCCAATACTCTATCCAGATAAGGAAAAACCCATTGCAAAATATATAAATTTATGCATATAACTACCATAGAATTACCTGAGTTCTAGCCAATTCGGACACTCCAACAAGTTTCTGAAGTTTTGGAGAAAGGCTACATAATTTAGTAAAGCCACCTCCTCTTTTCTTCACCTTTTTATCCACACTATTTGACCTAAAAGATAAATTGAAAATACCCATTATCGGCAATATTAATACCAATGAATCAACATGTGCCCCATAATCTAGCATTTATGGCAGCATATAGTCATTGCAATAATCCCACGTACATTTAAAAGGCTTGATAAATGGACAACCATAACAAGTAAGATGGAATTACTCAAAGAACCAATATTCCTAACCTTGGAATGAACTGGAATCTAAAAGAAAGAACGACAAATAGAAACTTTGACTCCACGGAAGAAGGATACACCCATACTTCTCTAAAGCTTATGTTTTAAAATTTAAGCTTAAATAAAATGTGATGGATAACATTATCAAGTTGGTAAAAGCCCATGACATAAACCTCGATACTTGCAACATACAATTGTTAAAACTGATCATCCTCAACTCCTCTAATTCTTGGAATGCTGATTTAAAAAAGTAAAAGTTAATGCAATGAACCAAATCGTATCATTAAACAAAATAATTCTACATACAACACTATTCACCAAGCAAACTCCCCATTCATGCATAACCCAGATACAATAAATTCCCAAACCGAAAACACAACTTGGCCAAGACCAAAAACAACCAATAGGACAGTAAAATCTACAGTGCAACTAAAATGCAACACAGAACATAATATCTCTCATTACAGCAGTAAAACCTTCACTTTTAGCACAATGATGATATTTCAGAACGAGAGGAAACCCAACTATTTCATCTTCATGTCAACTAAAAATCTTTTCTTTAATGAAAAAATAAAATAAAAAAGCTTACTTTCCTTCTTCTTCTACTTCTTCCACTTCTTCTTCGTCTTCTTCTTTTACTTCAACGGCGTCGTTTTCGTTGTTAAAAGACACTTCTTTATTCTCTTCCTCTAGGGTTTGGAGGAAAATATCGATTTGGTCCCTAATAAAAGTCTTTCGGTCGGATAAATCCACCTGAAACAGTTCCTCAAGTTGCCTACGTACACTTCCGGGGGTGGTGGTGTCAAGGTCGGAGGTCCGGAGGATATCTCGGAGGCCGTCCACCAGGTCCGAGTCCGACACCATTTTCGGGTTTCGATGGCTTCGATATTTCGCGGGCTACAGAGGTAGTGAGCCACAGAAACTGAGGAATGAAGCTGGTGAGGTGGATGAGAGAGTTGTTTTTTAAGATTAGGCTAGGCTTAGATTATATCAACGGCTGCCGTTTCCCGTTATAACAACTGTCGTTTTAAGGAAGGTGGGCTGCGTCAGTGTGTCGCACGTAGTGGAAGTTGTTATTTGCTTCGGTTACACTCTTTTTGTCAGAATTTTGAAGTTATAATAATCACAAATTAATAATTATTATTGTCTAATTATCATTTTAAATATTTTTATTTGTTAAACTGATTTCTCTGTTTTTATTTATTTACATATTTTATATTATAATTGATAAAAATCTATTTAACAGATATGTAAGATGCATGTACATCTATTCAAATTATGAAATACGTATGACATTCTTGTGTAATTATAATATGACACCTGTGATATATAAACATAGATTTGGTATGTGACCAATCAGCAGTCCAATGGCTCTGGAGTGATTAACAATGGTCCATAACTAATATCAAAAGCAAAATCAGAATGACAAGCGTTCATGTATAGAAAGAACCAGTAGTTTGGGAACTCTTAGTTCACTAGTTGGATTAGATATAACTCTTTTTTTCTAAATGACTTTGGTATGTACAACTCCAGAAGCTGCCAATGACTGAGAAGAGTTTAAATTTCATGAAATGAATGAATCATTTCTCGACCTCAGCAGCCTGTGAAACAATCTCATGGATGAAAGTACTCAAAAACATAATTCATACAAGCAGCCCTACGTAGGGTCATCATCACTGTAATCGGAAGCTCTACTTTCAGAATCCGATCCACTATCAAAGCTGATGTTTTGAGTTTCTTCCGGTCTATTAACTAAGGTCTCATCGCCTGCTTTAGGAAAATCTTCTCTGAAGTCATCCAAAACGTAAGGCTCTATCAGCTTCCAGAACCACGAAGAATTGCTGCCCAGAAAGCCTAACCAAAACACTTTGCCTTTCCTCTTTACCCTGCAATCGAGAGACTTTGCTTTTAAAGTCTTGACAACCTTCTCTACACCCTCATGGCTTCCCTTCAGCCTTAGTATAATATCCCCTAATGATGTCCTGTGCCCCCCATACATATACCAATATGCCATAACACGAGGTGACAGCCACCGATGGATTAACTTGGGAATCATGGGCCGACCTTTTGGCCAAAACTGGTCTGCATAAAAACCAAAGTATGAGTGCGAGATGGAGGAAAATCTATATGGAATATCATCACTATCATCACTCAGCTTACAAGAAGGATGTAACCACTCATGGTACTGGTCATATAAATGTCTTCTCAACACAGAATGCAAGTCAGAATTCTCATTGAACTCAAACCGAATCATATGATTCTTCCTCTCTTCATCTGATTCAATACGCAAACCACCTAAAAGCAAACCCACTAGAATTTCTCTCTGTTCTTTGCTTAACTTAAGGCTTACAGGTTTCTTAACCACTTTTTTTCTCAAGCTCAAGACATAGTCCAGCTTTTCCATCAATGAGGATTCAATATCATACTTTTTCTGGCACATCAGATCATATATCTTTTCTGCCTTCATATGATCTCCAGAAGAGAGGTATCGATTTAAAATGAGGTTGCATGATCTAGTGTTAACACCAATCGTCTCATCATTATGCATTTGGTTAAAAGTCTCCTCAGCTTTATCTAGATTACCAACTTCCATTAAAGACTCCAAGTAGATGTTGTAAATATTACGATTCGGTCGGCATCTCTCAAGACACTCTGTGAAGGTCAAGTGCAATCTGTCATGCATGCCTAACTTGAGGTACATATTTGTTAGATCAATGTAAGAGGGCATAAGTGGCTTCATACCACTCTTTATGAACTCTTTCATAAGGGATTCTGCAAGTTCCACTTTCTGAGCTTCACATAACACCTCTATTATTTTATGATATGCTGGAACACTAGCAGTACCCAGATGCTCCTGCATCTCCCTGAATATATCCAATGATTTCATGAACTCCCCATTCTTGGCATAAGCTTCCATCTTATAAACAAAAGCTTGAGTGGGGATGCTACCATCACAATCAACTAGTTTGAGCCAAGTTCTTTCTGCCCCCTCCACATCCCCCTCCTTCGAGCAAACTCTCAAGACAGACAAAAACACTTCTTTACCCTCCTCAATTCCTGCTTGTCTCATTTCTTCCCTTAGTGAATCTACCCTTTCTTTATCTATGGTATCTTGATAGCTATGTAGCCAGATTAGACCACCATAAATATCCTTCTGTATCTCAAGTCCCAAAGTCATCAGATTGTGATAAATAAACTCAGCTTGTTTGAGGTAATGTTTTGACGAGCCTCCTGGTTTGCTTACAAGAGCTCTGAAGAGAGAATTGTGCAAACTAAGGCGTGGCTTGTAACCTCCAAGTTGAATCATACGGTTATAGATACTACATGCCTCATCCAAGCAACCTTGAACTGGTGCACTAAGATATGCAACAATCAATATATGAAACGTGGACTCACTGGGCACACGTCCCTGATTAATTATATCATCAAATATCTCTCGACATTTGGCATACTTTCGCTCCTTACCCATGTAATCTGCCAGCTTGGTGGCAAGAGCAAAATCAAATCGATACCAATGTTGCTGCATCATCCACTTGTACACCTAAAACACACAAGACCCAATTTTAATTTAAAAAAAAAAAATCTCTAGCATAAAATGCGTTGATAAATCCACAACTTATTGTTAATTATTCAACAAACACAAAAGTAATCTAACTCCTTGAATTTTCATGTAACAATAGAATTAAAAAAATGCAAATGATAAACACATAAGTTCCTTGAAAAGAAATAATTCATGTTAAATTCTGAAAAACAACCAAAATCATAAAAGACTATTGGAAAAAAAAAATTAGGGTTTCAAAAATTTTAGATGCCATAACTACAAACCAACAAACTGACAAAAAGCATTTTTTGTTTGGTTTAGCATTAGAGCCGACAGTTCTACAGTCCAAAAAGAGGTGTCAAGTTGTCGATTGTTCTAGAGACAACAGCTAAAAGGAAGTTCATGTTCATGTTATCTAAATTTTTTTAAAAAGTCACCCCTGAATTTTGGCTATTTTTTCAAAGACGTATAATTCATTTAGTGAACCACGAAAGAACAAGACATGGAACAACTTACATTGTTTCAGGCATAAATTTTCTACACAAGTTAATTCTTCCCCGTTCAGATTGTAGAAACTTAAAAATATAAAACAATTACTAGAGAAATTCATAAAAACAATAAAAGCAAATTAATTTATACCCTGAACGCAGCTTCATTCTCCCGAATTCGCATACAATGAACAGCCACATAAGTGGCGTCCTCCTGCCTCAGCCACTTCTTTTGCGCGTTCATAATCCTGACAAGCGTCCCCGCTTTATGGTTAGGCAACTCTTTACACAGCCACGCCAGCTTTGACCTTCTCCACTGTTCAGGCAGTTCCTCCAGCTCCTTAACCTCCACAGCCGGCGCACCCAAGTGCCTCATTTCACTCCCCGCCACGCCAACATCGAAATCCGAGGACCCTTTATCGCCAGTGTTGATTTTATCGTAGTTGAAGTAGTCCCAACCGTCTTCTTCCGAAGAGTCGCGGTTGCTTGCCAACTGTTCGACGAAAGTGCTGTGAGACCGCGCAGCAGCGGAAGGCGTGAGAAAGCGGAGGTGGTGGGGTTTGGGGGAGGAGATAGAGTGAGGGAGGCGGAGGACGTGGCTGGCGTGGAGAGAGAAAGAGAGTGAGCGGAGAAGAAAGAGCGAAGTGCGCATGGGCGAAGTGAGGGTTTGGGTGGGGTTCAACGGGTGGGTTGAGAGCATTTTTTATTTAGTTAATGTTGTGAATTGAACTACCTGCTGTTTTGTCAAACTTGTCGCTGACGGCAACCCACGGGGGCCCCTAGCTGACCCTGAACCCGACTCTTATACCCATCTATCTTCGATGTCCCGATAAGATCCATGACATGATTTTGTTGATTTATTGAGTTTATATTATTATGGATTGATTTAAAAAATTAAAAAAAAAAAAACTCAACATTACTATCCAATAAAATCATTATACGCTATACTATAATACTATAATAGGTGGTTTGAGAAAATAAGACAATTAATATTAAAACAAAAATAAAATAATCTTAATTACCTTTTTAATACATATGTGATAACAAATAGTTAGACATATCAATGATAAACTTGTCTCACGTAAATATTTTTACTTTTCAGTATATTTATTTTTTCTTTTATTTATTAATTATTATCATAATTTATTAATTATTATAACAACTTAAAATTGAATAGTTCTAAACTTACAATTTTAATACTATTTAAATTTTACAATCTGGTATAACAGTTTATATAATAAAATTTTATTTTAATAAAATTTTATTATATAAATTATCATATCAAATTATAAAACTTAAATTATATAAAGATTGTCAATTTAACATTATTAATATAAGTTATCGATACTTACAAGTAAAAAGAAAGCCCTTTTTATAATACATTTGATTATGTCATCAATAGGCCTACGGGGCGTACGATATGACTCATTCAACAACTTACTTGGCACTATAACACGAATGCTTCATTAATTGTCCTCTGCACATATGACAATTACGAGCTTCTCAATTTTATCCATATATAAAGCTCGAGGGTGGTTTGGATAACCAAAATGCACAACCAATATACAATACTTATTGTTGATGCACGGTTTTCGGACGGCCGGGGGAGCGGGTCAGAGCTCGGGTCGTGCGACGGGTCCGGTCCTGTGAGCACAGAAAAACGGTCAGGGGTTTCGGCGGTGGTGCCGGCGGTGACCCTCCGACGCTCAAGTCAGTATCCGGCACTCCGAAATTTTCTGAGAGAAATTCCTAGAGAGAGAAGCTCTCAAAAATAGAGGAATTGTAGAGAGATAATAAGTTCAGAAAAGTGTGTATTTGTCAACTTACCTTGAGCAACGTTCCAGAGGGTTTATATAGGAGTCGGAATGGGCCATTGTGGAACCCAGATAATAGGCCCAGACGATGGGCTACAGTAATGGGCTTACTGTAATGGGCCCATGTAATGGGATACGGTAATGGGCTTACCGTATGGGCCCGGATAGTAGGATACAGTAATGGGCTTACTGTAATAGGCCCAGCTAATGGGATACAGTAATGGGCTTACTGTAATGGGCCCAGATAATGGGATACAGTAATGGGCTTACTGTAATGGGCCCAGATAGTGGGATACGGTAATGGGCTTACCGTATCATAAATAATTGAGCTGGGCTGGGTCATTGTGGGACCCAGATAATGGGCCCAGATAATGGACCACAGTAATGGGCTTACTGTGTTAGAGACAATTAGGCCCAATATTATTATGGCCATAACAGTAGTCCCCCCAGGCCCAAGTTGACCAATGGGTCGACGTAGGGACTATTTAGTTATTTCTGGGCTAAAAATTAAATGCGTCAAGGGGCCAGCCCAAATATGTGATTTATTAAACCCTAAGTTGGTGCTCTATATAAGACACAAGTGTTGGGGAGTAGGGTTTACTCAAAGATAGGAGAGAGCACCCGGGAGGCGAGCAGTACAAGTGACCCCAGCAAACAGGACTCTCCAACCTGAACCCGGATTTTCCAACCGCCACAAGTAAGTACTTTTCACTTGTGTATACACTTTAGAATGCATGGATTAGGCTTAAAATTTTTGTGTTTATTATTGTCTTGCGTGAGAACATGTCAATGCTTGCACATATGTTCCCTTTGCGAATTTATGTATGAGAGAAGAAGAAACATGCATGTGTATTCGGTTGTGTTGGAAGAAGAAATTCAGGGGTGTTCAGGTGTGATGGAGGGAAGAAATTTGATTGGGTGAGCTGCTAGGCATGCGAGGGCTGCCCTGGGTGCGCAGCGGGCTCGCGGGAATGAGCGGGTTCGTGTGTGCTCGGGTGTGCAGCCCTTGTGTGTGCATGGGAGCTCCTGCTGCACCCAGCGCACGCGGTCGAGCTTCCGCAGCATCCAGCGCACGCGGGCGAGCTCCCGCAGCGCGCAGCGCACGCGGGCGAGCTCACGCAGCGCGCAGCGCACGCGGGCGAGCCGCTGCACCTCTTGCACGTGCGGGCGAGCTAGCGTGTCCCCTGGTGCTCGGGGGCGAGCTCCGGAGGCGCCGGGGGCGCCTGGGTGGCGAGGTCCGGCGACGGGTTGGTGCTGCATGCTGCATGCAGCGTTTGAAAGGTCCAAGGGCTTTCTTGGAAAAATTTAAATAAGTGCAGGGGCGTGCCTGCAATTTTCGAATTTTCATTTTATAATTTCGGGGGTGCTAGTGTAAAATTTCAAACCTTTTACTTAAAAATTGCGGGGGTGTTTGTGAAAAGTTTCGAAACTTCATTTTATTTCGCGGGGGTGTTCCTGCGAATTTTCAAACTTTAAAAATTATTTCTCCGCGGGGGTGTTTCTGCGAATTTTTAAACTTAAATAATTTTTTCTCCGCGGGGGTATTTCCGCGAATTTTTAAACTTAAATAATTTTTTCTCCGCGGGGGTGTTTCCGCGGACTTTCAAACTTGAATAAACTTTCCTCCGCGGGCGTGCTTCCGCGGATTTTCAAGTTTCAATATTTTTTTCTTCCGCGGGCGTACTTCCGCGGGTCCGCGGGTGTTCTTCCGCGGACTTTCAAGCTTTAATAATTTTTCCTCCGCGGGTGTGCTTCCGCGGGCTTTCAAACTTGAATAAACTTTCCTCCGCGGGCGTGCTTCCGCGGATTTTCAAGTTTCAATATTTTTTTCTTCCGCGGGCGTACTTCCGCGGGTCCGCGGGTGTTCTTCCGCGGACTTTCAAGCTTTAATAATTTTTCCTCCGCGGGTGTGCTTCCGCGGGCTTTCAAACTTGAATAAACTTTCCTCCGCGGGCGTGCTTCCGCGGATTTTCAAGTTTCAATATATTTTTTTTTTCTTCCGCGGGTGTGCTTCCGCGGACATTCTAACTTTGAATACTTTATCCTCCGCGGGTGTGCTCCCGCGGACTCTCGATACAGTCCCCCAGCAGTTTTTTTTTTTTTTTTACTCACCTCTTCCTTCCCTCAGTAGACTTGGTTTGATGACTAACGACCCCTCTTTGACTGTGCAGATGGCTAGAGTCAAAACCACTGTAAGGTTGATACAGGGGGAACCGAGTCATCAAACCCAGTCTTCCAGGGGCAAGGATCCGGCGACCAACCGTAAAGAAGTTAACGAATTTTATCAAAACTTCTTGGGTCCGGATCGGGAGTTGGGACAAAATTCTGTCAACCATGAGGTGGTAGACACTGAAGGGGACAGCGACTGGTCGTCCTCTGCTACCTCGGATAGCGAACCGGAGGCCGAAAAGTGGTGGGAGGCGGACCATATTGATAACCAGCTTCCAGAAGACCGATTAAAGACATATAGAGCCCATTTCCTTATCCCCGCTTCAGTCATCCTGTTTCTTCCAAGGAAGGGTGATCGGTGGAGTAAGCCACCCCGCGGTGTCATTGGTCTAAGCTTAGAGCTATTGAGAGCTGGTCTCCGGGTGCCTTTTGATAACTACGTTCGCCGTATACTCGATGCTATGGGCATCGCTCCTTCCCAACTGTCGGCCAATGGGTGGAGGCTTCTGATAGCTTTTCAAAGTTTATTCAGAAGTGCCGGCCTTGGCGACCCTACCACCAATCATGTTAAGCACATATTTGCCATTCACCCGCCGAATGGAGAGAAGACGGGTTACTATTATATATCCCAGCGAGGGAAGACGGATGACCCCAACCGCCTTTTTGGCATTCCTTCCCATATGAAAGAATGGAAGTTTAAGTAATTCTGGTGTGGTGGCGGTTGGAAGTATCAGGAAGGTGCTCGTCCAAAGGGGGAGAAGTTGAAGATTAGGAGGCATTTTGGTGTTTGTGGTACCATATTATAATGGCTCCTTATCTGACTTTGTTATGACCACTCTTGATCGACTGACATTATTTTCTATTTTTGTTGCAGCTTCTTGGACCAAGCGTCCGCTGTTGTCTCAAAAAGAGAGGGACGACTTGCAAGTGGTGCTCAAGCTACCCGTGGATGCGAAGAACGTGAATAACCTCACTGATCGGGAGCAATTGGCCTGTCTTGGCTTATCACCTCCCATTCCTCCGGAAGGTAAGCTGGGTCATTACTTTTCGATCTTATTTCATCAAACATGTACTTGCAGTCTTACCAATTTTATTTTCGTGCAGGACTATTCCCATTACATCCTACCAAGAAGCGGTTTGCTCAACTCGTAGCCAAGATGCCACTTAAGCCTTTCACTCATGACAAACCTAGTTCATCCCAGAAAAAGCGGAGTGGCAGTCCTCCAATTCTCAGACCTCCGAAGAGGAGAGCTAGTAGTCACAAGGAGGCTCCCGTACGGAAGCCAGTTCCTAAAAGGTCTGCCTCCATTCAGCCTGCGGGTGAAGTGGCAACCTCCCAGCCTACTGGGAGCCGTTTACCTTCAGCCACTCAGCTACCCAAGCGCTTTACTTTTGACAGTACGGGCTTTCAGGGCGGCTCAACATGTGGAGACTACCTTCAGGAGTTGTCTCAAAATGCTGCACGCCTCATGCCTACCAATGTCTTTCCAGGAGACGTAAGACTCTCATACTTTGATGCGATCGCCGTCGGGATGGGCATCATCCTTCAGGTTAGGCTTCATTGAAACCCTCTCTTCCTTTTTTCTTTATACTTTGACAGTCATGCCTTAACTCCTTCCCTCTCCTTGCCTTCCTTTCTGTAGGCGACAGGACCCTTGGCTCAAGGGGAGTCTACCAATACCAACCTCCTCAAGGAAGTAAACCTTCTCACTTCCGAGGTTGACGACTGGAAGGCGAAGCATCTAGTCTGCCTTGACAACTTAACCGAGACGGAAAGTAGAATGGCAGAGATGAAGGAACAGATTGGTAGGCTGAAGGCTGACTTGTCCGAGGCCAAGAAGGAGGCGGCTATCCAGCGTAAAAGGGCCAATGATTTTAGCCAAGAACTTCGAGAGAGAGCTACTGCTGAGCAGGGTAGGATAGGCAAAGCAGTGGCTCGCTTCCGTAGGGGTCGCATCTACCAGCAAGCTATGGAACGCTCCTACATTGAGGGAGTCAATGGGGTGCGTAGATGGTTCCATGACCGCCATCCAGAGATTGATCAGTCACCCATAGCTGAGGAGTTAAACTTGGTGGAAGAGCCTATCCCTACAGCGAACCCCGATCCCGAGCAATTCCGCCGCCTCATCCTTAAAGATGAGGATTATGAGTCGACATTGGACACAGCAGCTTGGGAGGCCAAGCAAGGCGACTCTACCTCACCGTCTTCAGAAGAAGAAGGAGGTGATGAGGCCACTTCTTAGGGATAGTTGGAATTCTTCCAAGTAGGTAGATGCTTATTCATAGGAATAACCATATCACGGCTGCTCTCCAGGCCTTGATTTTACCTTTTACTGTCTTTACTTTCGATTCAATGTACTAGTTGAGGATGTGTGGCATCCCTCAACCAATTTTCAAATAATAAGAACACTAAAAATTTTTTTTCTCTCTGGTGTTGTATTCTTTTACTTGTTCCATCTCATTGCAATTTGGTTATACTGTGCTTTAAGGAGGTGCAGTCACAAGAATTCTGAATAATCTGAGCACTTTATTGATAATCTCTTTATTGGTCTCCCTATGGGAGTTGTTACACATGCATAAGCTCCTGGGCGGAGTTACTACATATATAGAGAGATTACAGGAAATGCTTCTTCAAGTGCTCAATATTCCATGGATGACGGAGCAACCTTCCATCCATGGTGATCAGTCTGTAGGTGCCTGGTCGGATGACTGCCTTGACTTGATACGGACCCTCCCAGTTGGGCCCTAGTGCTCCATCAGTGGGATCTCGGGTACTTTGCAGTATTTGCCTCAAGACCAAGTCTCCCACTTGGAAAGACCGGCGCTTAACCTTGGAGTTGAAATATCGAGCAACCCTCTCTTGGTAAGCAGCAACCTTGACACTAGCGAGATCCCTTTCCTCCTCAAGGAGATCTAGGTTGAGTTGAAGGCCTCTATGATTAAGTTCCTCGTCATATCCCTCAGTACGAGGTGACGGAAGGCCAATCTCAACCGGTATGACTGCTTCCGATCCAAACGCCAAAGAGTATGGGGTTGCTCCTGTTGCTGTATGGACAGTAGTTCGGTATGCCCAAAGCACTTGTGGAAGCTCTTCTGGCCATGCACCCTTCCTTGCGTCTAATTTGGTCTTGAGGAGGTGTTTAATGGTTTTGTTAACAGCCTCCACCTGACCGTTTGCTTGAGGATGAGCTGGGGAGGAGAAGCACAAAGAGATGTTCAGCTCCTTACAGAAGTTCCTGAAGTTGGAGTTATCGAATTGTTTGCCATTGTCCGTAATGATGGTATGAGGGATACCAAACCTATAGACAATTGACTTCTGTACGAAGTCCGTGGTCTTCCTTTCAGTAATCGATGCGAGGGGCTCAGCTTCTACCCACTTAGTGAAGTAATCAATTGCCACAACTGCATACTTGACTTGACCTTTACCCATTGGAAGAGGTCCAATAAGGTCTAGCCCCCACTGGGCGAACGGCCATAGGGCTGTCATTGGAGTCAAGTTCTCAGGAGCTTTCCTTGGTATGTTAGCAAATTTCTGGCATTTGTGGCACTTAGTGGAGAATGTCTTAGCATCCTTCTTCATGGTTGGCCAATAGTATCCTTGCCTGATACACTTATGAGCTAGAGATCGACCACCAGAATGATTACCACATATACCCTCGTGGATTTCTCTCAGGACATAATCAGCTTCTTCTGGGCGAAGACATTTCAAAAGAGGAAGGCTAAACCCTCTTTTGTAAAGAACACCATTGACCATGGTGTACCTAGACGCTCTCCCTCTGACCTTAATTGATTCATTGCGGTTAGCTGGAAGTTCTCCTGTTTCTAAGAACTTTATGATAGGGTCCATCCAGCATGAGTTACCGTCAATGGTCATTGTCTTCTCTGGCGGAAGCTCATGTTGTGATATGCTTGGAGATTCCAGGACGACCATATGACAGGCAGTCGGTAGGAGGGGGTCTATTCCTGAAGCAATTCTGGCTAAACTGTCAGCTTTTGAATTCTCCACCCTCGGAACTCTTACGATCTCAAATCCTTTAAAACCGCGCAGGAGGGAGTTCACTCTACCTAAGTAAGCTATCATGGTAGAGCCCTTTGCCTGATAGTCTCCACGGATTTGGTTAACCACAAGTTGGGAATCGCTGTGGATGGCGATCTCTCCTACCCCCAAGGCAATTGCCAGCTTAAGTCCTCCAAGGAGAGCTTCATACTCTGCGACATTATTCGTGGCTTTAAAATTGAAACGTAGTGCCACAGCTACCTCTACTCCATCCGGGGTTGACAGGATCAAGCCAGCTCCACTGTCGACCTTATTGGATGACCCATCTACGAATAAGATCCATGCCTTCTGTGGGTCAATTCCCACGGGCATTGGTCGATCATGTGACTCTGTACCGGTTTCTTCACCCTCCTTGTCTATACTGCTTGAAAACTCAGCAATGAAATCAGCGATTGCCTGCCCTTTGATTGATGGTCGTGCAACATAATGTATGTCAAATTCTCCCAACTCAATGGATCACTTGACAAGTCTTTCAGAAAGCTCTGGACGATAGAGTATCTGTCTTAAAGGGTGGTCAGTTGGGACCATGACAGTATGTGCTTGAAAATACGGGCGAAGCTTTCGTGCTGCAACAACTAGGGCGAGAGCCAGCTTCTCCATAGGAGGGTATCTACCTTCAACTTCAGTCAAGGCCTTACTCACATAATAGACTGGCCTCTGAATTCCATGATCCTCACGGACAAGAGCTGCACTTACTGCGCATGCTGAGACGGCTAGATACAGAAAAAGTGGTTCCCCCAAAACTGGCTTGGAGAGGAGAGGAGGAGAACCTAAGTACTTTTTCAGCTGTAGGAATGCATTCTCACACTCACTTGTCCATTCAAACTGATTGCACTTCCTCAACGCTTTGAAGAAAGGGTGACATTTGTCAGTCGCCCTAGATATAAAGCGATTCAAGGCGGCCAATCGTCCAGTGAGGACTTGTATATCCTTTGGAGTTTTGGGAGACTCCAACCGCATAAGTGCTTAGATTTTTTCAGGATTGGCCTCTATCCCCCTTTGGGTGACAATGAATCCCAAGAACTTCCCAGAGGATACTCCGAAAGCACATTTGGTGGGGTTCAGCTTCATATCATGCTTCCGGAGGATGTCAAAAGTTGTTCGGAGGTCGTCTACGTGGGATCTAGCGTCCATGCTCTTGGTGAGCATATCATCCACATAAACTTCCATTGTCTTTCCTAGGAGAGGAGCAAACATGGAGTTCACCAACCGTTGATAAGTTGCTCCAGCATTTTTTAATCCGAACGGCATCATCCGGTAGCAGTATAACCCTCTGTCAGTGATGAAGGCTGTTTTTTCTTCATCCTTCGAATACATGGGAATCTGGTTATAACCAGAATAAGCATCCATGAAGCTTAACAGCTGGTGGCCAGCAGTGGCATCAACTAATTGATCTATCCTGGGCAGCGGAAAGCTGTCTTTTGGACAGTGCTTGTTCAAGTCCTTGAAGTCGATGCAGACACGCCATTTTCCATTGGCTTTTTTCACCAACACAACATTAGAGAGCCATTCGGGGTAGTTTACCTCCCGAATGATTCCACTTGTCAAGAGTTTGCTCACTTCCAAGGCAATCGCCTCTGAACGCTCTGGGGCTTGGTGCCTCCTCTTTTGTCGGACGGGTTGAGCTCCAGGATTGACATTAAGACGGTGGACAGCTATATTTAGGTCTATACCAGGCATGTCTTCGTGAGACCATGCAAAAATGTCGCTGTACTCCCGCAGGAAGCCAATCAACCTATCCTTGATTGGTGGAGGAAGGTTTTCACCTACCTTTACCGTCTTCTCCGGATCATGCAAGCAAATAGGGACGTCATCCATCCCTTCTATTGGAGCTACAGCTTCCCTTTTCTCTTGATCTCGTGGATCCAAACTTTCCATCCCCTCGGAAGGCTCTCCACGAGTCATCCAGAGCTTATGCGCCTTCTCTTTGAAAGCCATGTTGTAGCTTATGGCCTCGATTTCTTTGTCAACCTCTAGGGAGGCTGAGTGTTGGGATTCGTGATTCATGATGTGTTTGAATAAGTTTGGATGGGAGCAACAACTAAAGAGGCTTAGATTGTCGTCCCCACAGACGGCGCCAACTGTTGATGCACAGTTTCCGGACGGCCGGGGAAGCGGGTCGGAGCTCGGGTCGTGCGACAGGTCCGGTCCTTGAGCAACGTTCCGGAGGGTTTATATAGGAGTCGGAATGGGCCATTGTGGAACCCAGATAATAGGCCCAAACGATGGGCTACAGTAATGGGCTTACTATAATGGGCCCATGTAATGGGATACGGTAATGGGCTTACCGTATGGGCCCGGATAGTAGGATACAGTAATGGGCTTACTGTAATAGGCCCAGCTAATGGGATACAGTAATGGGCTTACTGTAATGGGCCCAGATAATGGGATACAGTAATGGGCTTACTGTAATGGGCCCAGATAGTGGGATACGGTAATGGGCTTACCGTATCTTAAATAATTGAGCTGGGCTGGGTCATTGTGGGACCCAGATAATGGGCCCAGATAATGGACCACAGTAATGGGCTTACTGTGTTAGAGATAATTAGGCCCAATATTATTATGGCCATAACACTTATAAAGGTTAATTCTAATTTATCTTTTGAGGTTAGGCTAAAAGAAAATTGAAGACCTCAGTTTTCTGAAATTCAAAATTACCCCCTAAGGTTACTGTAGTATCGTTAGATTTAACAGAAAATGTATTAAATAGTAACTTAACGCTTTAAAAACTATTTAGAAAAAGATATTATAGTATATTTTATTGCTTATTAGCGTTAAGTTATTATTTAATACATTTTTTGTTAAATCTAATATTAGCATTAAGTTATTATTCAATACATTTTTCGTTAAATCTAACGATTTAATACATTTCTCGTTAAATCTAACGGCGCTACAGTAACCTCACGGGGCATTATTAGATTTCAGAAAACTGTGATCCTCAATTTTTTTTAGGCTTAACCTCAGGGGGCAAATTAGAATTATCCCTACTTATAATGCATCATTCTTTATGAAGATGAAAACAACTTTTTTACATATTCTCTCCTCTCTCAATTTTTTTTGATTTTATATAATTTGTTTTTTCTTCCTTCTTTTATTTCATATAATTTTTATAATTTTATTGTAAATAATTTTTATTCATTAAATATTATATTTTAACCATTTTATAATATTACTCTCTCCCTACTCCAAGATAATCAAGACTATGGTGAAATTAAACAACATTTACAACCTTAACCCAAGTAAATGGCTGTTGCCATCTACTGCTTCCATGACTTCAAGCTCAAGCGAACCAATTCATTATATAAACATTACTAGGGGAAAGTTCATGATCAGACTAATTTTACCGTTATTTCAACTTGTTCTTTGCTCAATGCATGCTTCATCGTCACTGACTTTAGTATGTGTCATTGCTACCTTGTTGGTAGAGCACTCCTGGTTGACGCACGTAGTCATAATAAACGATAATAACTTCCTCCTCTATAATTGCAGAAGAGGAATTCAACAACAATTTTGTCAGGCAATTGGGCTACCAAATGCTTGTAGAAACACATGATTTTGTTTATAGAGTTATGATAATGTAATAGTAATACAAATACATTCATTCTACATAGGTGGTAAAACCGAATTGATATATATATATATAAGTTTTAATATAAAAATCCAAAACAATATCCCATCTCATCATTTTGAAGTGAGAATCTGCCATTTTACTTCAAAACAAAATGAGCAAGAGCAAAGGCAAAGGCAAATGATACAATTTACAATCAAAATATGCTAAGAGTTGCATATTCATTCTATGACGGGCTAAAGCCTTGAAAATTGATAAGGGAGTATCTTTAAGAAGAAGCCCATTTGAGATAATCAACAAACCCAGGCCTCTGCTGCTAAAAAGAGCATGGGGCATATATGTTTTAAGGTTCTTCAACCATTCTATGCACTTCCAAGTTTTAACTCTTCGGTGTTGGACCATCCTCCCAAAATCGGTTAATTTAATTTTAATGACATTTAGCACTATAATTGAATTTTTATAGGCCCACTTTAACTTCTACTTGGAAATGCTTTTGTGAAGTCCATTTATCAGCCTCTAAGAGTTTTATCATATCAATTAGAAAGGACACATCTCAAGATACTCATAAAAAAGAATTTAATTGGTGAATTTGGATCCCATCGTCATCATGCCTCCTCAACTTAAGTATTGTATATTTATTGAGGTTAGTGCATGTACATGAGGTGGGGCTTGCTCGCCCCTTTGTTACATAACCTGATGGACTTTTTTGGGCTTTGAAAGATTCTTATAATAATTACCAGACAAATACGCAAGAATGCCCTTATTTTAAGGGGATATTTGAAAAATGATCACTTTTTTTTTAAATTTACATGTTATGATCTGACGTTCGATAATATCCAATAGCATCCAACTGTGTTCAATGAAGATAATATTTGATGGATGCATCTGACAACGTTTGATAGTATTCGACACTCAAAAAAAATATTCGACGTTCAACAGAGGGTCATGACACACAAATTTTTAAGAATAATATCTTTTTACAACCCACACTTAAAGTTGAGATATTTTTACAAATTTTCCTAAATTACATGACTACAAACCAAATATAAATGTTAATGGCCACGTACAGGCACTACAAAGAAAAACACTTGGGATTGTCCCCAAGTCCTCTTAGGTGTTGACACATGTTAATCCATGAGAAGGACCAAGGTGTTTGGACTTCCTAGCTCTTCTCCTGGGAGGTTTAATTGAGGTTTATCCATGCCAAGGCCAAGTGGTTCAGTTTCCTATCTGTGAAGGAACTTCTTTCCAGCGAACCAATAGTGGTGTACCCCTGTGTTGTCGCTCTCAAGATCATGAACCAATCACAAAAAGCTCAAGTAAGCATGAAAATGACACTATTTCAAGTATATTTATTTAATAATAGAATAAAATATTTATAGGTTTCCCAATCCCCTGACATTTCCTTCTACCAAGAGCACAGAAAATAATTGAAGATAATATATTTTTTTATTCAGTCCACTACTATATATTTCCACTGGATCCTTCTAGTAGTCCAATTCTAAATATTTTTTTTATTAGCCTTTATATTTTCAATTACATAATTCTTGTTTTAAATTTTTGCGGCACCAAACCTAAACCAAATTTATATAAATCTCAATTGTTTAAGCTCAACTTAAACTTTCATATTCAATCATGAAAGAAGGTAAATAATTTCCAATAAGAGTTGTGTATTTGTTTGATTGTTCAAGAATCAAATTTTGAGTGTTCAAATATAGAAGTTGCCCAAATGGGTCAAATGTAAATCTATGATGCGTAAATTGATGCACACAAAAAAAAATGTGGAAGATTAGATGATTTCATGCAATTGAGCGACAAGTTACATTTAGCAAACCCCCATAAAGTTTAATCAATCAAAATGTTCACTTTGAAGTCATAGATGTTTATCTATTTTTCAATTGAAGGATATCATTTTGCAATTTGCAGGATGGCTTATGGGCCACAGCAGATGGAGTTGGAGTTGACAATTATGGCAAATTTTTCAAGGGTTAGGTTGGTTTTGGGCAAGAATATTATTGTTGTTCCATTTGGGGTATTGGATAAGTCTGGTTGGGACTGCATTTTCAACTTATTTCTTCTTTTAGAAACAAGTTGTTAGATTTTTTTTTTTTTAAGTTTCCAATTTGGAGAGAATAATACTATACCTACGGTCTATTTGCATCCAACTTTTTTTATAATCCGAGTTGACAAAATCTTACTGGAAATATAATTATCATATCATTAATTGTAACTTCCCTTATTCATTTTTTTCTTCCTCTAGTTAATTTTTATCAACTCAAATTATAAGAAGTTGGTTATAAAATTTGATTATAGATATATCACTGCTCTTAGTAGAAACATGAAAATGGTTTGAGTGTAGTTGTGATAATTGATAAAAGAGTAGTGCAATTGTTGGTAAAGATTTGGTGGGTTGGGTTGTGATTGATCAGAATTTATAAGCAAATTGGAAGAACTTTCTTGTGTCTTTATCATGCCCTAACCACATTTAGTTGACATTAATAGTACGTATCGCATTTGTATATTTTTGTCAAATGTAGAAAGCGTGAGTTCACATTATCAATCTCTTTATTTCAAGATAATCGGAGAACAAACACGTATCTTTTTTCATTTATAGCAACAACAAAAGATAAGACGGGTTCTTAATGGAAGTCTTTGACTTCACAAGCTCGATTCATTCCAACTACAGTTAAAATAAATAAATAAAAGAAAATAATTCTACTAAAATTATTGTTAAATTTAAAAATAATATCTCTTTTATAAATTATTTATATAAATTTATTAATTTAAATAATTATGATATGGTTTGATTTGATAATAAATATATTGATTAAATAAATATATATTAATAGTAAGTTATATTAATTAAAATGAATAATATAGTAATCATATAATTGATATTAGGTAAATTTATATAAATAATTTGTAATAGTAGTATCACGTTATTAAAAGTTTTAATATTAAAACTTTTTCTATTTTCTTAAGTTATCCACAAAACACTACTAATGTTGAATAAGGTTAGCATTTCGTAACATAAAATTTGAATATGATATTTTAACATAAATTTATAATCATTTTATCTCTCTTAATTATTCAATAATTGAGATGTTAACAAGTTAAAAGTTATTACGTATAACCCTTTTGCTCTGAATCACAGTTATTGCTAATATGAGAGGATGTAAATTTATGAGTTCGTCTACAGTACATTTTCTGTATACATATAGTAACTGTTTATTTATATAAAAGTCGTAAACGAATAAATAAAAGTTATATTTATAATTTTTATATATTTATTTACAATTTTACAACTCTTATATACTCTTATATACTCATTTATAATTTTTATATATGAATTTACGATTTTTATATAAAATAAATAGTAAATGACTGTATGATACAACTATTATACCCAAGTCATTTCCGTAAATTTATAAATTTATAGTAAAGATATTATATTGAAAATAATATAATAAAATAAATTGAAGGGTGTAGATGATTGGATACATGGATAATAAAACAAACGAGGCACACCAAATCAGAGCTCTCTCCAACAAAAAGAGCATCCTCGTGAGTTGTGAAACCTTATCCACAATGAAACCTACTTCTGTCATTTCAGGTCAAACTTTTACACAAATTCAGAGCGGAGAGAAGCAAAACTCCAGAGAACTGAACTCACTTTTTTGTAATTTCACTTCCCCACTTCATCTCTTAATACAAAAAATATCTGCTGACGCTCTGACCCCAAGACCCACTTACTTTTACTTTACTTGCCTCTTTCCAGGCTATAAATTTCCCTGATCTCTCCCTTTTTTGATAAAATATCATTAACATCCCCATATTTCATAAAGATCAATAACCTCATCTTTTGTTAAAATTGTCGATTAATTATAACCTATTCTTCATATTTGGATAGCCTTTTTTTTAAGTTTTCCTTATTCTACTTTCATTTAGGTGTCTTGTAATTTATAAAATGTATAACAAATATTCGAATTAATGTTTTTATTTTGATAAGAAAAGTACAAATAAGGTATAAACTCGGACGATACAAGATTTTCAAATGAATTTTATTTCATGAGACACTATAAAAAGTTGCCCTTTATTTTTTATTTTTGTTTCATTTATGCTTTTAAATGTATTTTATAAATGTATTATCTATATAAAATACATAACCAGAAAAAATTACCTATCATCTTTTACATAAAAAATTTAAAAAAAAAGAACGTAAAATACATTACTAAATATATCTTAATGAGTTTAGTAGTATATCATTCACAAAAAAATGATATTTTAAGTTACTCAGCAAATTACAATAAGTAAATTTATAAATTTAAAGATTTGTCCATTTTTATTTATATTAATAAAATAGTATTTTTTTAATCTAATTTATTATTAAAATTACAATATCAGCTTCTTTCTTTTCTATTTAGTCAGGATGGAAACTCACACCGCGCTGTCAATGACAATTACGGTGGGTTATTGATTTTTCTAAAATCATGGGGGGGTTTTTTGATTCGTAGACAAAGATTAGGGTGGCCAAATATATTACCGTATATGAGTTATCTACTCTCCATCAGCATTCACCATTCACCATTCGCCACTCCCCAGTCACCACCACCGGTCTCTCTCCTTATAACCCTTTCTTCCTCGAAGGGTTTCAGATGATAAAACGACAACGCACAGAGGGGAAAAGAGAGAACCTTGTACGTACACTTCGATTCTAGAGGTAGAGAGAGAGATAGTGGAAGTGTTTTCAATTACTCATTGATTTTCTTTCTTTCCACCCATTCATTTACGATCACGAGCTCCCTTTCGTCTCTCTTCTTTGTGAGTTTTCATTTTGATTTTGATTTGGAGTTGTTTTGATAGATAAGACGGGACCTTTTTCACGGGCAAAATCCCATCTTGTGCTCTCTTTTTCATTTCTCTCACCCACCCCACAACCATCCAACGCTCCATCTCTCGCCACGTCACCCACCTCCACCACCACTACGATGATTTCATAATGTGACTGCGGATTTTCCACCTTTCTTCCTCTCCTTCTTCTACTTCTCAGTGAGGGAAAGTTTTGTTTTTTGTGTGTTTGTTTGTGGAGAGTTGATGGATCGATCAGCGGTCACTGTGGGTCCCGGCATGGATTTGCCGATCATGCACGATAGCGATCGTTATGAGCTTGTTCGCGATATTGGGTCGGGGAATTTTGGGGTTGCTAGGTTGATGAGGGATAAGCAAACGGATGAACTTGTTGCTGTCAAGTATATTGAGAGAGGTGAGAAGGTTAGTGTCAAACTCTCGCTTGTATTGGTTTTTGAGTGCTTTTGCTAGCTGCTTGGTTTTGTTGCTGTTTTTTTTACTTTTGATATAGTGTCTAGCTGCTGTTTGGTTTAGCGTTTGATTTCT